>JAGXCT010035064.1:6352-113124 GCA_022495035.1 Philopotamus ludificatus
AGGGCGGGGCGTGGTTTAGAGGGAGGTTTCGCTGAAACACGTTCGACAAATTCGTTCAGTCAAAAATTCGCAGTTTAAATTTAATACAAATAATACCTGAATTCGTACTATTTAGAATTAATGGTTGTTCAATTTCAGTGATTTTCACAGAAATTCTTTGAAAATAATATATAGATTAAAATACTTATTCAGAAAAGTTAAAACATTGTCAAGAGTTAAGCGTCTTCGCCAGATCAAGTCAAAAAGAAATGTGTTGATATGGACGAAAATCTTAAACCTTTAGAATAAAATAGATATCTACAGAACTAGAAAGATGAAGCAAGTGTAAAGAGTTGAAGGTTCTTAAAGCCTTTAAATCTAGAAGTGATGTATTTTTTCACCGACTATATAACAAGGCTTCAGAATTTTTAGCGAACATCCTGTTTGAACAATTGTGAAGGAAATGGCCACATCCTTATATCACACTTCTGTATAATAGTGACAGTTTGATCGTGTCTCAGAATGAGTCACCAATAAAGATTTTTGTATTCAAATAAATGCAAGGAAAGCAAAATAAATGCCTGCAAAGATCGGTCCTAGACCCTTTATTATGGAATATCCTCTTTGACGATGTATTGAGGATTTTTTTGCCGCCTAATTGTGCAGTCATTGCCTACGCCGACGACAGCCTGGAGCTTGTAGGCGGGGATACTCGCTCCCAGGTTGAGAGTAGAGCAAAGGACATCCTCTCTGACATTGGCAATTGGGGAAAAACTAATCGCTTAAGCTTCGCCAGCTCCAAGTACTTCGGTGTTATCGTTAAGGGCTCCCTCAAGAGGCCGCCGCTTGTTGGCTTTCCCGACGGAATCAATTTCTCTATTAAACCAGCGGGTCGACGGTTTATCTTTTGTTGGAAAACAGCCTTCCTTCTTTCGGGCCAAAGACTGTCGCTTATCGCACTGACCAGGGCCTATAGGACTGCCTCTACAGCGGTTCTGTCGGTCCAACACACTACCCTTGCCTTCTTAGGTGTTGGTCGTATGTTTGTCCATGGAGTATATAGATGCGATGGTTGCCACGATGGCTCGTCAGAGGTAGTCTACATTTAGACTCACCGTAGGGCAGGCCCCCCAGTTAAACCTCAGCCATATACAATAATCCTCCAGACACGTGCTACTATATGGCTCATCCTTCGTGGTCACCAAGTGCTTATTGGAAGCCTAGCCTTATCCCAGGAAGAGCTAGGATCCGCTGATAGGGCGAGCCTAAAAAGGAGTCTACAAAGCTGCGCTGGATGTGTTTTTTGTAATCCAGTGAATAAAAATGAAAATGAAAATAAGCGTCAGAACTAACATCTTAAAGCACATCAGGCGTTGGTGGATATACCTACCCAGCATTGGGAAGGTCAAGCTACACTAAAAATGCGGACGTGGCTCTTAATGCAACCTCTATCTAATAGTTCAACGACAGGTCCGTTGAATCAACTTCAGCGGACCTGAAAAAGAAAATGTATGCAACACACCTTATGTCCGGACATGAACGCAGTTCTAGCACACTTAAGTCAAGAGTTAGCTATGCTAGAACAGCAAACATGCTAAAAATGAAGCAGATCCCTGCTCGATGCTAAGGAAAACGCTGAGGACTCGAATAGTTTGAATTGGTACTGCAGACCTTTAAATACATGACGAAGACGAAGGAATTAAACCTGGAAACGGCCTAAAACAAGAAGACGAAGAACAGAGGTTGGTAATGCATCCCACTGAATTGGAGTGTCATGTCTGATGTGAGCGTATGCAAACATTCAGATGAAACGATAGAAAAGAACCCAAATAACAGTATGTATCAAAATAATGCAAGATCTTGACATAAACAGGAGGGTGAAAACCGATGTTTGGGGGACCTGTCAAACACAGGGTACAAGAAGAATTAGAATTAGGTACTCCAGAACAGCAAGCGTGCTCACTGGTAGATCTGCTACGGAGTGAGTCAGGAATTAAAGGGAGCAACCAGAGTGGATGAAGTTCGCTCTGCATCGCTGAAAATGCTGGAGACTCGAACGCATTTGCGACCTATGAGCTGCAGAGAGTCGAACACATGCTCAGATCTGTTAATAAAGATAGACGAGGCAATAAAAAGCTGGCAGTTCGGAAACAGTTCGATTATATGATTTGGAACCGGTTGACTATTAGTAATCGGAGTATTTATATCATACAGGCGAACGCCTGATACGAGAAGAAGATGAAGAATAGAGGTTGGGAGTTTATCGGAATGTGTGCAGTTCATCCTGCAATTAGCAGAGAGTTAGACGGATCAGCAGGATCAATCAGACGGATTGTCCTATACGGAATAGAAGACGCTCAACGTCGTAACGATATGGAAAATCTGGGAAAGTGGGTTAAAAAAATATGCGATCTGTGTAGACTAGACTAGATAGACTGAAAGATTTTTTTTATCTCGAAGACACCTGCGTTAAAAACGTATTCACCACTTTGAAAGAAAAATATTCATCTTCAGGCTATTGCAATGTCAGGGAATGGCTAGTAAATCTTCTTGGTCAGGATTGGTCTCACTATTTAATATTCCCTCATTCGACTCATTTTACAGTCTTGCAAAAAAAATAATATTTTTTTTCTTATATTTAATTATACATGTAAAAGAGCAACTTTCTCGTATCCGATGAAGTCGAACAATGTTGTTTCTGCTCGTTAACTTTATCCACTGCAGTTGGATTCAAGTTAACGAAGATGTCCTCACATCTATTTATATTTACAGCTTGTTAATAATAATATTTGCAAATAATCGTGAACGTTGCTAATACATCTTACGTCTGATTAATGGTTACGAATCTTGCTCCAACAGAAAACTGATTATCCATCGAGAGAAGAGAGAAAAGAATAAGTTTTGACCCTTTTGCTGCGCCTAGGGGAAATCCCGTCAATTGGAAAACCGCCATAATAAACTGAATGGTTATTTTGATGAAATATGATTCCTATTTCCTTTGATGTTCTTTTGAACTCTTCCCGTGACCCGATCCAAAAAAAATGATTATAAGCACAAAGCCATATAGATATCAATTTTTGTTGCAAAGCCGAATCCAATATGGAATTAAATATTATTTATTTTTCGCTAAATATTCATATATTCGATTGGGACGAGGGCGTTTATTTATTTATTTTTTGTCGAAAAATGGGATTCGCGTCAAAAATGTAAAAGTGGCGCTTTTTTTTATTCAGCGCAAATAAAATGGAAAGTATTTCAAACGGATGAAAAATTGTTCCGTTTTATTTCTGCCTAAGGAAATATGTGGAAAAATGGACCAATTGCTTTAATGCGAAAATCCTGCGGCTTTTTGCGGCCCACTGACCTTGTTCATTTTCCCAAACAGCTTCGGGGCTTTTATGTTAATGGAGATTTTTTCAGGAATTCCAGTACACTCTCTCCCTTATTCCTTCTCATTAGTAATTATAATTCAGTGAAGTTATCACTCTGTGACCTTATCCTCTTGCTCTTAACAGCGGCAAACACAATCACAATCCGCAGACGAGCGACAAACACTTTTTTATTACGAAAATATTATTTTATAAGATTCATAATAAATGCGAACGAAATGTAATAAATCTTAATTTTGTATGTGAAATGGAACGCTTTATCGGCCATGTTTTTATTTGGGCCCCGTGAAATTATTTTTCAGAATTTATTGACGCGCAGTTCGGCCCAAGAAGCGATAACCCGCTCTGAAATAAATCATGAAATATATTTTCAGAGCAAGAGCTAATCACGCCACAATCACCTGTTGATATATTTTTTTTTGGCCCAAATCATAAAACTCTGAATGATAAATTTACTGCGATTAAATCGTATCGTAACCCCCTTCGATCCCCATTTGTTTCATATAATATTTTTTTTAATTGCGATTAATTTGGGGTCTGGAGGGGAGAGAGAGGTCGTATATTAATCCTGGCGTGCCAAACCTAACTAAGTGTGTAACATCACACCACGGTATTTAATTTTATCACAATTAAATGCGGAATTTTGATTGTGGAAAGAATTCCATTCATGCGCTCGATGAGGCTTACGTTTCATTGAGCAGAGGTCAAAAACGTGGATGTTATAATTTGTGATAACCTCAGATGATACGACTGCAGTGATGATATTTTATTTTAATGTAATTTTGAGTATCTGCCGAAATAGCTCAGTTGGGAGAGCGTTAGACTGAAGATCTAAAGGTCCCTGGTTCGATCCCTGGTTTCGGCATATTTTTTTTAAAATACTCGTAAAAAAAATATAATTTTGCGAATTGATTCGTCCCAATTTAAAGATACATATTTTAAGTTAAAATTAATTTTTATCCGACAAATTAAATTTGGTAATGTGTTGTAAATAATAAACTGGATAATTAGGCGCCACATAATTTCGCGAGCTAATTTATCTCGTTCAATGAATGTTATTAGGAATATTTAGAAAGAAATCTATATGAATTGTTTATGATTTAAAAGTATACATATTTACAGAACTAAAAAAATATATTTCTTAATTTTCTAGGTTCTTGAAAGATTAAATAATGGGGCATTTAGAAAATATTATTCAATTTATTTAAATTATTGTAGGTCCGATACTGGACTATCTTTTGTTAAAAAATCGATTGTTAAAAACTCGCGAAATTATTTATCGCCAAAAGTATCATTTTTTTATTTAAAACTATACATACAAAATAAGAAAAAAAGGATATATCTTAATTCTCTAGGTTCTTAAAGGATTAAATAATGGGAAATACTGAAAATATTATTCAATTCATTTAAATGAATAAAAGGCCCGATACTGGACTATCTTTTGTTAAAAAAACGATTGTTAAAAACTCGCGAAATTATTTAGCGCCAAAAGCATAATTTTTATATTTAAAACTATACATACAAAATTAGAAAAAAAAGATATTTCTTAATTCTCTAGGTTCTTAAAGGATTAAATAATGGGAAATACTGAAAATATTATTCAATTCATTTAAATGAATAAATGGCCCGATACTGGACTATCTTTTGTTAAAAAAACAATTGTTAAAAACTCGCGAAATTATTTAGCGCCAAAAGTATCATTTTTTTATTTAAAACTATATATACAAAATTAGAAAAAAAGGATATTTCTTAATTCTCTAGGTTCTTAAAGGATTAAATAATGGGAAATACTGAAAATATTATTCAATTCATTTAAATGAATAAATGGCCCGATACTGGACTATCTTTTGTTAAAAAAACAATTGTTAAAAACTCGCGAAATTATTTAGCGCCAAAAGTATCATTTTTTTATTTAAAACTATATATACAAAATTAGAAAAAAAGGATATTTCTTAATTCTCTAGGTTCTTAAAGGATTAAATAATGGGAAATACTGAAAATATTATTCAATTCATTTAAATCAATAAAATACCCGATACTGGACTATCTTTTGTTAAAAAATCGATTGTTAAAAACTCGCGAAATTATTTAGCGCCAGATGTATATTTTTTATTATTTAAAATTATACATACTTACAAAACTAGGAAAAAAGATATTTCTTAATTTTCTAGATAAAAATAATAATGGGGAATTACCCATTCCCACTCAGGGCACCGCCCTAGACGAAAAACTGAATTATTTGTCCATTCTTTCTATAGAAAATGACTTGTCCAGATCAATTACGTATGATGAAGCCATTAGATCAAAGCATAATATTTTTTTTTTTTCAAAAGCTGTTTGTTTTTTACTAAGATGATTTTTTTTCATACCTTGCATTATTTTTATTTTATTATTATTAATTCGTCCTCAACCTTAAAGAACTGAACCCCCTCCCCTTATTACATTATATTAGTGAAAGAAATGTAATGGTCCTGAAATGTAATTAGCATCAAGTTCGGTCCCACAATCTTTCTCATCTCGGCGGGGTTGACGGCTAAACGTAATAGTGGGTTGGTTAAAATAAACAGACAAACAAACTACCAATTCTCCCAAACCACCACTACCTACTTTTCTATTTAAATATGGATGCTGTGTATCACAGTTTGTGTTATTGATAAAAAATATTTGCTCACTGGAGAATTTTGGAGTTCCATTTATAAAGAATTATTGTTAGGACTGTTAACGGTAACATCTGTTATGTTTTTGTGTTTTACTAATTATTTTTTTGTTGTCAAATGGTTGATGCACGTTGCGGAATTACCAAGTTCCACGAAACGTCAATCTCCCATGAGGCGGCACCCTAGCTAAAGAGCTAATTCGAAAGCGGGTACCGCACGAACCAAGAACTCTGCATTGGGTTTTGCACATAAATAATAAAATTGGCGTCACGTAGCGGAATGCTTTGTAGCAAAATGCAGCATTGTTTGGCTCGGAGCCTAGCTCCACTACCACGTACTCTATTCAATGTAGTAGGTGGCCATTGTCTCCGTGTCCCACTCTAGTGCTATCCATGTAAAACCCGACGTACAGGATGATGCAAAAACACACGTAATACATCAACGACGATGAACGACGGAGCGAAAAATGGGGCGGAACACTCCGTATCTGCATATCCCTGAGGTATAGTGAGCCGAAGCTACAATTGATAGTTCAGAGCGGAGCTTTTAAATTATATATCGGATAGCTACGTTGATATATTGTCCTGGAACACGTTGGAACAATGTGATATATCATTTTTATAAGTGTAGCGGAAACAATTACTCGATTTTCAGCCCGCTCGTTGTTTATGAAGATGCGCTAAAAGATAAATCCTCAACAGAGGGTTAAAGAAAGTGCTTCCAAATCTGTTTTGAAGAGATTAGCCCAAAATATACCACAATTAGCCCAGGTTAATGAGTAAAGTTTTCACCTAAAACTAAACAACGGCCAAACTAATTTAAAATTCGCTATTAGTTTTGGCATAGCTCTAACGCTGTTATAATATATATATAAAAAAAATCGCGAATATACTGCGAAGAGAGAAAGAAAATATGATCTTTATGCAAAAATTATCACAATTAATCGCGGGAATTGATGCCGACCCTTGGGATCAAATTTGAGATTATTTTTATAACGCAATGAAAACGTTTCTATATTGATTTTATATTACACAGGATTTATTGTTAAAATTTGATCTTTTTATAAGGATTCGTTAAAATATTTTTAAGTAACCCCTGCTAAAAATACAATCGACCGCTAAGAGCACATATGTTTTTGTCTGAGAGTCACTGACTATATGTTGTCTTCTCTACTTTGGATATCTCGCTAGAAGAAATAGTATCTTAGAAAACATCATCTTGTTTGGTTACATACAAGGACGCAGGGCAAAGGGTAGGGGGTATGCATCAGCTTGAGCGTTGACCAAGGACGTAAAACATTACCATCTGAATCGAGCCCTATAAGGAATTCCACGGCTTCTAGAATGAAAATGCTTATCCGACTAGTTTCAGTCGGAGATTCAAATCATGGAGGTCATTGGTGGCGTTGTTAACTTAATTATTGCAGCCGTTGGACATGTCATTTGACATAAAGATTAAAAAAAAAATGTTAACAACAGGGTTTAGTCAGTAAAAATCCGACACTAAACTTATCAAGATTTTCTTAGAGGGAAAATAGAAAAAAATAATTAAATAAGTTTAATAAGTCTTTTAAACAGTGTAAGTAACAAATAATCCGTTATGATAATGTAAGTTATACAGCTACTTAATCTATAGTTATATAAAAAGTCAGAGCAGATTTCATTTTTAAAAGAAAGTAAAAATTAGGAATATTTTAGAGATATTCCAACTTGCTCAAAGGAGTGAGACAGGGCTAATTTGTAAGAAAAGCCCTGGAAATTAGGAAAGTGGAATGATATGCTGACAATACGACATTGATAGCTACCAACGAAGAAGAAATGGCTGATGTACTCAAAAGAGTTGTCTGTGAATGTAAAAAACTAGGACCCGAGATCTATATTACTAAAACCTAGCAGATGATAATCGACAGAAGTAATCAGCTATCCAGATCTCTTAATCTTTCAGATCTGGAGAGGGTTGAAGAATATCTCAAATCACTACTTACAAGTAACAGAAATTGTGAGCCAGAAATAAGAAGGCTAATAGGAATAGCTAAAAATGCGATGCCAAAGCTATCGACAATTAGAAAAAACAGGGAGATATCCAAAAAGACAAAAAAACGTTTAATGCAGAGTCTGGTATTCGCAGTTTTTAAATACGGTGTAGAAACCTAGACCATTAGGAAGAAAATTGACGCCTTTCAAATGTGGAGCAGGCTACGCCTGCTGAGAATACTGTGGACCGCTAAACGCACAAACGAGTCTGTTCTAAAAGAAATGGAGAACGAAAAAGACGATCGACTTTCATCCACATGTCTCAAAAGGATTCTGATATACATCTGCCATCTCGCTAGAATAAACAAAAGCTTGGAGAAGCTCGTCTGGCTTGGAAACGTACAAGAACGCAGAGGAAGGGACAGGGTGCTCACACGCTGGAGCGACCAACTGAAGACCGCCACTGGCTCCTCCGTAGGAGCTGCAATGCTAGATGCGTAGTGCAGATAATCTTGGTGAGCCAAACTCAAGAAGATTCGACACTATTCCCTCAGATTAGAGAAAATTTTAAGATATCTCTACATGTGGGAGTTTGGATTCTACCCAAGCTTATACTCCAGCTCAAGTGTATAAGGCTGTCTGGGGTATGTAACCCTGGAGTAAAGAAGATCACTCTACTTCGCAAAGAACATCTTCAAGCTGTTGGTTGGCGTAGTATATAACCCCCATATGGGCGCCACCTCACTACCGTCCAGCTCGTTCGCGTATGCTTCTTCCTCCGCCAAATGTGAGGACATGTGCTCTCGGAAACTCTCCGATAACCAGAGCTATTACTTCGCTCAACCCGTTGGCCGAATATGTAGATATATTTGATCTTAAATATTGCCTATTTTTTTTTACTATATTACTATGTTTTTAATTCAGTATCACGCATTGTTTTTTTGATAAATAAATAAAAATGGTCACGATCCTCAGACATGAGGGTGTCGACTTAAGAAGAATTCCAACTTTCTAAAGACGAAGAAAAACATTAAAAAAATATTTCGGTAGATCCCTGAATACGTCCAAGCTATATAAAGAATAAATTTGACGTTCCACGTATCCACCGCATAAATCGAGTCGCGTGTTTTATTAAATTTTTGATTAAATTGTACGACGAAGTTAATAAAGCTCTTGTATCAAATCCTGGGTGTGTGATTTTAATTCCGAACTTTGCACCGTTCGTTTCATTTGAATACAACTCGGGCTCTTAGAAAACACGCGAATGGATCCCGAGGGAGCCGACCGGGATCGAATCACTTTAAATTTAATGCTCAGGCGCACAGTGGCTCTAGGTCGGCAGCCGCCCCGTTGGAAGGCGAGCTGACAAACTTGCCGACAAAACGGCACGGAGTCATTAGGCGGATGCGGTGGAAATGCACAACATCCTGAAAGCCTAAACGCCGCCGAGTACGTGACAACTCGTTACAAATGCAATAACGGCCGCTCCCCGCCCTACCCCTAACGAATGCAATTTGCACAGTTGGAAACTGTCGGAGATGGAGACGGATTATGGAGACCGCACGCGCCACCCCACGCCCTAATTATTGTCGATGTATCGACTGAGATGTAACCGCCGAGCTCAACTAGCACCCTTTCGGTGCCATGTCTTTATTTCGGGCCCTACGCCATATATTGTAATTTGATTAATCAGCGTGAACACGAGCAATATTAGAATTGATAAGAACATGCTGGGATATGTTACCGGGGTCGTTAATCAAAATTAGCTTGTTTCATTATGATGCGAGGGTCGTCGTGGAAGTTATCAATGGGAATCATACAGTATGCCTCATGCTTAATTAGACTTAGCTATAAGTGAATACATACTAGAAATAAATAAATCCTAGATCAATCATTAGTCCATCTGGCTGTGACAATGTGACAAAGGGTCGCCATTAGAAACTTTGGAGCTATGAGCTATGGCACTATGGCAACAGTGGATAAAAAAAAATAGAGCACAAATCTGCCTTCATTTATCAAATTCTGATCATAGGTATTCAGATAGAGAAAGGCCGAGACCGAAGTGGATGCCGTAGTCTTCTCCATGTAGCCATCGTGTTAAAGACAACTTTTGAATCAATTTAAATGCTGATCATAGTTTTTTTTGTCATTTGAAGGAGGCATTTTCTAGGTCTTAATTAAATTTTAAGGATTTATTTGGAAGGATCACATATATGATATAAATCAGGGGTCAGAAAACTACGTTTATTCAAATCTCTTTGTGGTAAATATAGTAGAGTTTTTCCTGAGCCCTTTCGCAAAATTGATCATCAATTTATGCGATTTAGTAATATTTCAGTATAAACATAGACCAATAATGTTGTGGACAAATGAAAGCTGGATGTATTTAAGATGTTGCATTGTAGAAGTATACTTCAAGTCGCATAGTGGCTTGAAGAAACCCACTTATTAAAAAAAAAAACATTATTTTGCAATATATTGAAGAAATTATTGACTTCTTCAAATATTTCGCGGAGAGAATATCATAAAGATAGAAAGATCTTGCTGCTTATTTAACGCTTTCGAGGTCTCCCTACATTGCTGAATTATTCTTAATACTTAATCGGCCGGAAGCCGATTTATAAGCTATACTGAGCCCGACCCCCATAGGCCGGTAACATATTTATAAGCTTTTCCGATCGCGATCTTTATCGGCCTCGTATTCGTTTATTTAAATACACACACTTATGCAATTTATGGACAGTATTCTCTAAAATATGTTGCATTTGAAGATTTATTTCTTTATTAACACTTGACCGCACGAAAATTAAAATCATAATTCAATTTTAGCGCATAAAAAGATTGACTACCCCTGTCTTGAAATTATATTTTGGTTATTTTCAAATTTGAAATATTGTTGGGAATCTATATTTATTTTTTTATCAAAATCGGTGATTAGTATTAAAGTTATGCTCAATTTACGAAGTCTCTTGTTTAGTGCATTTTTAGGAAACGCCGTTAAATCTGCCGAAAACAAGGATATTTTTTGTTTTCTATCAAAAATCGATATTTCGTATGTATATACTGCCATCTAATCCTGGATTTTCGAAGCGTAAATATTATATAACGGATTCTTTTCGTAGGTAAAGTTGCGTATAGCTGAGAACGCCAACGTGGCGTATGCGGTAGATAACAGCTAGCTGAAACAGGGTGCCAACGTGGCGTAAGCGGATGTTAAAGTGTTAATTAAGTGATTATACCTCACGTAATCCTTCGTCCATCAGGTTGATACTATCCATTTAATATTAACATTTCTTTTGTGACTGTCAGCGTCCAGTATTTTAAAAGTTGTAGTTCTTGAAGTTCATGGTCGAAGGATCAAACTGAATATTTAATAATATTACGCGAATTAAGATCTAGTAGATTTTTCAAGATCCCCGTCTTAAAATATGTGGAAAGCTGAAATCGACGTGAAAGACTCGCGGTCATGAACCTCAAACATGAGGGCATCGATCGAGACATTGCGGATAGTTTGTTTTATATACGTTACTATTGACACGACCCTCGTATGTAATAAGGCGTCAGTTCCTATCAAAGTTTATTGCCGGAGATGAGTGTTCGAGCTAGACGTGCGGTTCGAGTCCCATGTAACTAAGTGCGTAGTTCACACATGTAATTAGTCATCATTATTTAGGCTTTAGGTACAAAAAAACCGCAACTCGAATAATTAACCGCGAGGCCTGGGAGCTAGTATCGGAAATTATTAGGCGTCGATTTGAAGACGCCTTTCGAAATCAGAGGCGCATGAACCAGTTGTACTCGAGTGCGTATCCCGACACCAAATGTTTCGAGCCCTGGCTCCTCTAATCCACTTTTAGCAACATCGACTTTGGCACGCAAAGTTATTCCAACACGAAACTCTCGACTAGGAATAATAAACATGCAATTCCAAATAAAAAAATATATAAATTACCGGCATGAACTTATCGCGCAATTACTGGGCCGTATTAACTTTATTAAAACACTGCACCAGTCTGCAAAAGTACTCGATGTAATAAAACAGCAGAATAAAAAATATATATCTCAGCATAATGTTCGAGGATTATCACTTTTAGTTGGTTTTAATCATTTTAAAGTGCGTATCGTAAATATGTTTTGTTTGCGTCATATTTTTTGCTTAAAAGCTATCGCTTTTAAAACTTTTATCAGAGTCAGATATTTTTTTTCTTCGCCCTCCAGGTAACCGATGTTTGTTCTAACGTTACACGGGTCGATAGAAAGGTTATGGATATATGATTAATACGGCCAGAGGTATTCAAGTCACGGGTTCAGATTAAATATTTGATTGCTGGCCCACTTCGTGCGCGGGCCATCGATAAATTGCCGTTTAAGTGATTTAATTTTTTTTCGCTCATTTTTTTTCTCTCGATATGGTAAAATTTATTCTACAATTTTTTTTTCTCTCTCCGTAAGATATAATGATGGCTCTAATTGAATCGCGGAAACGGGAGCGGAAACTGATGAAAAAAAATCAATAGCCGAACATGACCACTGGAGCATGGACGTAATTGATCAGTTTTTCTTTATTTATGTTGAATATTTAATAAAAAAAATTCTCGGAATTTTTCGCTTTGATGCAATCCGTAAATAATTCGGTCTTTGTGAATGGAAAATTGCTTTGAAATATATCATTTTTTATTTTTATTATCATTATTGGCCTGGACACTCAACAGTTACTGTTTGCTTAGCTTTTCAAATTGGGAACTACAAAGAAGACCGACTTTCGACCGTATGTCTCAAAATATGTCTCATAGGGCTAGCATATCAACAATTCGCTGACGGCCTTCTCTCAGGCCAGAGATTACCACTGCTGATGCTCACCAGAGCGTATAGGACATCGTCCACGACGGCTCTTGTTGTCCTGGCCGGAGTACTGCCTCTGGACTTATAGCTCCAGGTTCGTTCTACACTATGGCTAAATACAAGAGGGTTTGAGGCCCTCATCGGCGATGTAGCCATCTCTCCACCTGTGGACGGCTCTCAGGACTGGTTTACGCATAGAGCAGCCGTTTATCGTACGGCTATGAACATATGGTAAAGGCCATTGTTGTTGTACCTGTTCTTCCCAGATGTCCGCGCCTGCTTAAAGATGTGTTGGATTGAGCCAAACCACCATGTATTACAGTTCATCACGGGTAGAACTTCGAAGACTGGCTAAAATCCTACCGGCAGCTCCATCGGGCTCTGCCATCACATTGTCTGAGCTTGAGACTCACGTTAAAAGCCTCAAACCAAGGAAGGCTTCCGGATACGACTGCCTCACATACGGTATTATAAAAGGCATCTAGCCAGTGATCGAGCCAACTGTCACATACCTGTTTAACAGGTGCCTTAAAGAACGCTGCTTCCCCAAGTATTGGAAATTAGGGAAACATGTCGTAATCCCTAAAGACAACGACAATCCCATGACCGACCCTAAAGCATACCGCCCGATCACGTTGCTCCATGTTATGGGCAAGCTGCTTGAAAGGGTGGTTGCCAAACGTCTTGAGCGATACCTTCGCATGGCAAAGGCGTTGGTCGCTGGAGCCGACGGGCCGTTGCGGGTACCTGTTCTTTCCAGATGTCCGGGTCCGCTTAAAAATGTGTTGGCCAAACCACCATGTATCACAGCTCATCACGGGAGATGGTGCGTTTAACTCTAAATTATCCGAACTCGGACTTAGGAATATCCTCGCTGCTACTTTCGTGGATGCACACATCCTGTGGGTGTGCCCGGAGTTTAATTCCATGAGAAACAGATTGTTTGGTGTGGTCAGACTGGCCCCTGGCTACATCGGACACCAGAAATTAGTCTCAAACAGTCCTGCTTTCAGGGCCTTCAGGGTTTTGTCGGCCAAGTCGGAGCGAGAATCGCCTCCATTGACGTATTCCTTAGCCTGATTTGGCGAGGTCTAGAAAAAAGCGTGTCGGTTCATTAGTAACGTTTTATCGTTATAATGGCCAATCAAATGTAGGGTGAGCAATTAGCCTTACCGTAAAAAGTAATTTTTGGGCCCACCGGGCTAGTTTATCTCTGGTTCGGAGACGCCTTCTTTCGGGCCATAGACTTCCGCTTATCGCGCTGACCAGGGCCTATAGGACTGCCTCTACAGAGGTTCTGTCAGTCCTTGCCAGCGTTCTGCCACTCGAATACTTGGAACTCCAGATCCGGGCTGCGGGCTGGTCGATTCCTCGTGGCTAGCGAGCACGTCTTGGGGCACAAAACATTTACCCGACCGACGTCGAAGCTTTGGACTAAGCCGCACTCAAGAAGAGACTCCAAAATATCGTATTAAAGATATGGAAATCCCGTTGGTCTACTGAGTATGGCAGAACTGGTTTCCGGTTCTTCTCCAATGTACTAGCTCGAGTTAAGCTGCATTGGTATGTTCCTAACCATTAAATGATCCAGTTTATTAAAGGGGCATGGCTATTTTAACGCCAATCTTCATCGTCTGGGCCTCAAGGATGACCCAGCTTGCGAGCTTTGTGACTCCAATGAACAATCCGGAATTTTCTTATAAAAGAGATGCTCAATGTAGTGAGGCGGTCCCCTGGCCCCGCCTGTCACCAGGATCCTGTCTCCTCCACCCCTGCTTACAGGGCTTTTGTGACTTACGCCTGCCAGGTCTGAGCAAAATTCTCCTCCCTTAACATATTACCCTTGCCTTCTTAGGCGTAGGTCGCCTGTATTTCTCACCTTCACCGCATTCGGCAAAGGACCTCCGCCGTTTTTTTAGGATATTGAACTACTATCGAAAGTTCGTCCCGCGAGCGATCGAGAATCGACAAATTCTGTACGATTCCGTAGCGGCAATCAAGAAACGCGACAAAAAGGTGGAAATATAGCACATACGATCGAGAATTAGCAATTGATTAAACATTTCCGACGACTAAGAGAAGGAAGACCCTTCCACATCCTAACCGATCACTAGCCGCTCGTATCCGCTTTCAGCGACCGGAAGACATGTTCATCACCGCGCCTAGAGCGGCAACTATAATACGTCGGACAATTTATTACGGACATCCGGTACCTTCGAGACGAAGACAACATCGTGGCAGTCGCACTTTCGAGGATTGAAGCAATTAGTTTTCCCGCGCAAACATACTTTGAAGAAATGACGTCAAGAAACCGATACGGAATTACGAGACCTGAGAAGCGGAAAGTTCTATGCCTCAAAGAGGCGTCTCTCTAGCGACGTCTTTACGGGGTAGATAAGAGCGTTCATGCTAAAATCAATGCGATCCGAAATCGTTCGTTCATATCACAATATGTGCCATATCGTGACGAAAGCTACCCTAAAAACGATAAAAACACATTACGTGTGGTCTCGAATAACGACGGACGTGACAAATTTCGTCAAAACATTTAGCTAATACCCCAGCGCATGGATTCAGAGTTGCCTGGGGTATGTAACTCTCGAGAAAAGAAGGTCAATATACTTGGCAAACACTTCTTCAAGCTGTTGGTTGGCCCAGTACATCCCCCTTGTACTGTGCGAGTTGCCCTTATGGGTTACCATCGAGCTCGATCGCGTATGCCTTTTCTTCCGCCAAATGTGAGGACAGGTGCTCTCGGAAACTCTTCGGTAACCAGAGCTATTACTCTGCTCAACCATTAAATATCGCCATTTCGTTGATATTTTATATGAGATTTTATAATTATATATTGTCTTTTAATAATAAAGATAAAATATTTATTTATATGTAGATTTTTGTCTGCGCGATATTTTTCGGTAAAATAATCGCAACAAAAAAGAATATGTCAAAATTTAATTCGCGTTTGAATCATCTGGCAGGGTTCCAGCGACGGAACGCACAGTTTTTCCATTTCCTTTCGCGTTTCACATTATAAATTGGACGTATTTTCTGCATAACAATTGTATCGCAATGGCAACCGATTGCGAAAAAAATTATTCACGCTTCGACCGGCACATTGATTGCTTTTTTTTCTGCCACGTGACAGAAAATGGCGGAAAAATTATGATTTGATATTAACCCCTTTACTGTCGTGTAAAATGTAATAAATAAATAAAATAATAAAAACGAACTTTTAAGGCTCGAAAAAATATATCTTTTCCCACAAGAAGTTTATTAAAAGTATTTTAAAACAACACTTTTGATAGATTTCTTGGATTATTTATTATTGGAATAGGTATAGATTTAATATATTTATTAACTTATATCATTATATCATCAGAATAATTTACTGTAACGATAAGCTTTCGATATATAAAGACGATTTTTTAAAAAAACGAAACGTTAAAACGCAGTCATACTTTTGCAAAAAAAAGTTTTATAAAAAATCTTTCAATAGATTTATCGAATTGTTAAAACGCAGTCGTACATAAACAATAATACGTTTATATTTTTGCAAAAAAAGTTTTATTAAAAAATCTTTTGATAAATTTATAGAATTATTTATTATTGAAATGAGATCAATAAAATATATTTTTTTTATTAAATGTTATAAAAGCTTTAAACTTTATCATTAAATATATTTACCGATAAAGACAAGGATCTTGACATAGCTCTAAAGATAGTTTTTATAAGTAGGAAGATAAATTGTGTTATTATTATAATTTTTAAGATATTTTCGAGTATTAGAATATTATTTCAGTATTAATGATAATAATTTTTCGTTGCACTGTGATTTTAAAAACGAATTTTAATCATTTTTTTGATTAAGCGTAACCACAGGGGTATTTTGTTAAGGAGTATATTATTTTTTCATTAGACATCGCCTGAAAAACTTTATTTTCAGCGTGTTATATATTTTTTTGTGATAAAAAATATTATCTTTTATATTAAAATTATAGTTTAATTACTAAAAATTAATAAATAAACAGATACTAGAACTGACAGCGAATAAGACCGGGTCTTATTCTATTTTTTTAAATAGCCTTATCTTCAGTTTGGTTAGCGCTGATTGAATCGAAGATCTCTTTGGATAGAACTTGCAAAACAAGTGGCTTATTATTATAGCTCGGGCTTATTTGTAGGGTAGAGCTTATAATACGAGCATCCTGAAAAATTATGATAGGGGTTGAGTACTTTTTAAGGTTTTCTTTTTGAGAAAATATAGATACAATTATTAGCTAGTGTAGTCATTAAGCTGGTTTTATGATTTTCTATAATAGCCTTAGTTTCAAATATAGGAAGATGTCAAAAAACGATATTAAAATCATCCTCACATTGAACAATGGCAAATTGTATTGAAATACAATGGACATTGTCTATGGCCACCCCCATGACCCAATATATACATATACACGGGGCTTAACCCATTATAAATTTATGTCCCCGTCGGTGTACACACAAAGTCGAGCTATTTGCAAATCACCATGTTTCATCTAAGCCCCATTAATTACATTTAGGCCCAAGCGGATTCTAGTGGCGCCCAAAGAAAATTTGTATCCGGCGCCAAAAACAGGCCGCCGTGTTTTGTCGACGGGCTGCGTATCCCGTTTTTTTTTATTTCTTAGACCCTCGGGGCCCTTGGCGAAAATGTTGCGACCTTCGACACGTATAATTTTCAAATAAAATTACGGATTTGTTCGGCGGCGGGTTAGAGATTTATGTCGCCCTCCAGCGGCGATGCG
The DNA here is from genome assembly GCA_022495035.1 of Philopotamus ludificatus. Lineage (NCBI taxonomy): Eukaryota > Metazoa > Arthropoda > Insecta > Trichoptera > Philopotamidae > Philopotamus > Philopotamus ludificatus. Next base: position 23,974 of record JAGXCT010035064.1, read on the forward strand.
ATACAAAATCGGAAATGATAAATCCGAACCGGAAATGGAATGATTCCATCGCGGAGATAAAAAGCGACGCACTCGCGCCGGCGCCATTGTGTTCGCGGATCCGATTTTGAAATAATATTAAATTTCCGCGTCGAGTATCGATTCCGGCATCGATTGTTGAAAGCGCTCGCGTATTTTCTCTGCAAAGATTTCGTTCGCGGGACGTTTTTAATTAAACAACCGTCGCACTTTTTTTTTCTTTATTAATTAGTCGGTTTTAATTAAACCACAACTCAACACAAAAACATGAAAGATGAAAACTGAAGAACAAAAGCGCGGGCCGAAAGAATATAATTTATTCGTCGTTTACACTTCAGGATATTTTCATAACTGTGACATGTAATTATTTAAATTAATTTAAATTATTTAATTATCTGATTATTTAAAAAAAAACATCAATAATATTCATTGACGATACGAATATCTTATAAATAATTTATCTGTCTTAGGTCTTTACTAGTACCATAGGCATTAAGAACTGATTTTATACGAATTCTATTGTAGATATCTTAAGAAAAAAAAGTTAAAGGGCTGGACATTGATGATGTGAAGATGACATACGAAGGACGAAGTCAAGATCATGTCGATCTCGAGATGTAAAATGAAGAATGATTTTAAGAACAATACTTAGATGAAATTGAGCTAATAAAATGCCTTAAATATCAGAAAATAGTTATTGGATTTTATTACAAGGCGTCGATGTCACAACTCTGACTACAAGGTTGAGTAAGACGCGTGACATGGATCAACATCCAGTGGCCCTAAAAAATTGTCGCTTCTGATAGGTTATTCGAATCCAGCGAAGGTATCGACAGACTTGAAGTTAAGAAGTCAGTTTCGCAAGACAGCAAATGTGATTCCTGACACAACTGCTGCTGAATGAATTAGTAAATGATGGAAATAGTTGAGCCTGAAATCAGCGGAGACGTACTCGTCCAGGCCTTTGTCTTATGTTAAGACGAGAAAGTGTCACAAAGACAGGAATTGCTGACAAAATGGGCTTACATCCAGGAATTTTAGCTCAGATGTCGAGTTTAGGTTCAAAATAAAAGAATTTAATTTAACTAAAGCTTTGAGGAGAATACTTGAGAACATACAATTTGAATCCTTGCATATGATAAGCTCTCATTATAAATAAAAAAAATGGACGAAGGGCCTAAAAAATTGTCGCTTCTAGTAGGTTATTCGAATCCAGCGAAGGTATCGACAGACTTGAAATTAAGAAGTCAGTTTCGCAAGAGCAGCAAATGTGATTTCTGACAACTGCTGCGGAATGAATTAGTAAATGATGGAAACAGCTGGGTCTGAAATCAGCGGAGACGTGCTCGTCCAGATTCCTGTCTTATGCTAAGACGAGGAAGTGTCGCAAAGACAGGAATTGCTGACAAAATGGGCTTACATCCAGGAATTTTAGCTCAGATGACGAGTTTAGGTTCAAAATAAAAGAATTTAATTTATCTAAAGCTTTGAGGAGAATACTTGAGAACATACAATTTGAATCCTTGCATATAATAAGCTCTCATTATAAATAAAAAAAATGGACGAAGGCCTAAAAAATTGTCGCTTCTAGTAGGTTATTCGAATCCAGCGAAGGTATCGACAGACTTGAAATTAAGAAGTCAGTTTCGAAAGAGCAGCAAATGTGATTCCTGATTCAGTTGCTACGAAAAATAATTTAGTAAAAGATGGAAACAGCTGAGTCCAGATCCCTGCCTTATGTTGAACGAAAAAAAGGACTAAAGAAAAGCTGACAAATTGGCTCTAAGGTCAGTAATTTTAGCTCAACACAATCTTCAAACACAAATGCGTACATATATTCAATACAACCTGGTAAAAAAAAAACCTAGATAACCTGGAAGACGATCGTCACAGTCCTGCCATAAGGATTGAGACGAACGTGTCTCTACTGGATATCGAGTAGTGTCCTTCAGGTGGTAAAGATCCGCCTCAGGGTTAGAAGGCCACTTATGTATTTGTATGTATGGTAAAACAGCGATGAAAAAAGAAGTAGAAGAATACTGAAAATCCACCATAGATAAAAGAGGACTTTAGTATTTAGTAGAGGCTGGTAGTATGAAGTTGAAAAGCACTTACAACTAGAAGGATTTTTAAAAGCTGACAATGGAAGAAAAAGATCATTTCGTCTTTTACGACCAAACAAGACAAGTGAAAAATAATAAGGGTAATACGGGGATTTGCATCTTAAGTATTAGACCATTGCTGAATTAATTACGGCGCCATTTTTATTTGCACCCGATAGTCAGGCTAACGAGCACGAAATGGTTAGGAAATGTTTTGTTCTAATTTTGCCGACGAAAATCATATCGAAATCACGTGAGCGCGTTTATTGCGATTGTATTTTTAACAAGACCGTTTAAACAATTCGATTAATAAATGGTCCATATTTTTTCTTGATCGAAATGAAAACTCAGTGGGCGTATTATTTCGTCCCACGTGTTTCATCTCGTGGCCTCTTACGTCATACCCGAAACACGTGGGTGAGGGCCTCGAGTTTGACTATTTGTTCAGAAAATGTTTATGATACAATCAAGCATTGTGAGATTTTTGCAAAATGTGAGCATTTTTTAGGATCATTTATGCTTTTTAATGTAATAAATTAACGTTTAGTCATAGGATAGATCGAAAGTTTGAAAAAAAACGAAGCATTATATCTATCTATCTATAAAATAGCTTTGTAAAAAAATACTGAAAAATCATTCATCATGAATATGAAATTATTCTGACCGTTTTTTTCGCATAACATAATTGTTATAATTAAATATTAATATAAAGCGTCCCAAAAAGGCGTCGCTCTGAATTCGTTTTTAATCTGTGTTATAACACAGAGGTCCTACCTCACCTAAGGGTCGAGGGTAAATTTTATAACCGTTCTGCGATTAAAACAACCAAATTTGTTTACGTGGGAAGTGGCCCACGGGCAAATACCCCACGCCCGTCGAGAAACTAAATAAAATATTTGCACGCAGAGTTTCCACACAAAAAAACATCTAAACGGTTCTTGTTTAAATTTTCCTCCCGCCTCCCCAATTAGCGCCGCAAAATACATCACCACAGATGTACAGAAGACGCCCCGACGCCGACGCCAATGCTGAATATCCGCCATCGGAATGTCATTATGCACTATTTGGAGTATGCACGATGCATTCCTAGCTAAACTACCACCATGCTCCACTTTGAAATGCATCAAATACCGCACTGATGGAATTTTTGCATATTATGCAATTTCATTAAAAAAAATGGTATACAAGAAAATTGATATTCTAAAAAAAGTCTGAATAAAGCTTTTTTTCTCCCTCTTCAAGTTAATAGTAAAGATAAAAACAATTTAGGAAATAATATGTGACATATGCCTCCCAGACATCGTATGCTTACAATACAACTCCCGGAATTCCGCAGGGGTCAAATTTAGGACCTTTATTATTCATTTTATTCATGAATGATATTCATCGGGACTCTTTATTGTAAATTCTCAAGTTGTTTGGACATTGATTTCTTGCACGATTGGGCAATATTAAATCGCCTTCCATTAAGTATTGGAAAATTTCAAACAATGACATTTTCTAGATCAAAGGAGCCCATTATCTTTAATTACAGACTTGGGAACGTAGCTATTCCTAAGCAATCTTTTGTTAAAGATCTGAGTATTTTGTTTGGTTCCGAGTATAATTTTAGTTTACATGAATCGGACGTCACAGCTGAGAGAAGAATTTTCATATACGAAGAGGCCTGAAAAAAGCTCTCGCCTTGCAGATGGAATCGCTGGATCCTCTCTCTTCAAGTTAAATGCGAAGATAAAAACAATTAGATGTAATTACAGATCATAATATTTAATTAATAAAATAATAATCATCTTGAGAAATTAAGACAAAAAACTATAGAGTATTAATTAAAATAATGGCCTTATATATTAGGGATTTTACGCTAACGAAGAAGTGTCAGAAAAAAGCATAATAAATCTATAATTGATATTTTGAATCCTCAGCAGAGATTTCAACCGAAATGATCTTGGATAACTCAAACTAATGACCAAATTTGGTTTTTAACATATTTCAAAAATGGAAATTTATTATGGAAAAAGTGCAACATTTTCCATAATCCGTTTCTGAAGAAAATATATTAAAACAGATTTTTTTTATACATAATATTAAAATCTATATTAAGTAAAAATAAAACCTAGTATTTCAATTAATTCTTAAAGGCATAGTGGTGTTGAAAGAATCCCACTTTTTTTTTTAAAATACTTAAATATGCATGGTAAGATATTTTTTATACCACACATTATTTCACTTTTCATTATTTTATTATTAAAGCAACTTTGATCAATTTAAAAATAAAAAATATTTTCTAAAATTCCGTACCCAATTTTCTAAAAAGTTAAGGAAATGTCGGTAATTGGCAATAAGCTTTTTTAAAACAATTTTACACAGAGAGATTAACCTTTGATTGAAAAAATAAAACAAGTCAATCTTTCATTGTTAAAAATGCAATTTAATAAAGATACAGGTTTTACACTTCAAATTGGACGTTTCACAAATCAAATTAGACGTTTTACAAATCAAATTGGACGTTTTACATGACAAATTGGACGGTTTGCAAATCAAATTGGACGTTTTACAAATCAAATTGGACGTTTTCAAATTAAATTAGATACCTCATTGTATTTTATAAATATTCCTTTGCAGCGGCTGCAGGTAATTTCATATACATGTTCATGAAATATTTGTAGCAATTTAAAGTAGTGACAGTTTCAACAGACTCATTTATCACGTTTTCTAAATTTTGACAATTTGATGGATCCGCCAACAAATTCCTTGCAGAAAATTTAATTTTTGAAAATACCTTTTCAATTGGATTCATCATTGGTGAATATGGTGGCAAAAAAATTAATGTGTGACCGGACTGTTCAACAATATCACGCACTTCTTAAGTTTGGTGGATGCTTGCATTATATAAGATCAACCATACAGCATTTAAATTCATTTCATAAATATTTATAAAATAATTGTTATCTAAATATCTTTTATTTATTTAAAAATGTACGTAATATGTATATTTATTATAAATGTACAACTTTTTTATAAAATACAATGAAGTATCTAATTAGATTTGTAAAACGTCCACTTTGATTTGTAAAACGTTCAATTTGATTTGCAAAACGTCCAATTTGATTTGCAAAACGTCCAATTTGATTTGTAAAACGTCCAATTGATCAATTTGATTTGTAAAACCTGTATGTAGATACAAAATAAAAATTTTGAACCTTATGTTTATCTTATAATAATATCTATAGCACTTTTTATACAGAATTTAAAATATTTTATATATAGATAGTTAGTGGATACAATCTTAAATAAGATATTGGTTTTCTTATGGAATTATATCAACCGACGAATGAATAAAAAATATAATTTCTGATATATAGTCGAGTGTTGTTGCGTGCCGGTATTAGACGTGGTGGCGATGGCGGTTGGGCACAATCGTAGTTTCGTAGATTCTACAGAGCTATGAGGAGCCAGGCCGCTATCCAGGCCAATTCGGTGACGTGTGTGCTGCAGGAGGTGCCCGTAGCACACGATCATACCGTGAATAAAATACGAATTGGCCCTAACTTCGTCTAATTATTATTGTTGACAGCTCGATTCCCGGGCTTTGGCTGGCGACCTGACCCGTATTTGAAGAGCCTAGATAACCTGGAGAACGTCTGACTACAGTCATGACATCATAACTGAGACGGAGGTGTCCTCCAGGTAGCAAAGACCCGCCTCAGGGTTATAAGGCCACTGTTTAGTTATTATTGTACAAAACGAAGGATGCTAAAAAAGAAAAACGTATCGGAAAACTGACTCGAAAAGTGAGGTTATTGCACCGCAATACACAATGTGGTTTTCCACGAATTAAATTCCACCCTTATGACACATTTTATTTTAATAATTGATTAGAATATGTGACAATCTAAAATGAAAAATATATTTCAGTTGTATTTGATAGTTGAATGTGATTTTTATATTATTTTATATATTTTTAGAATTCACGCGGCAACCAGACAGATGCCTGCGAGAGACAAGACCCGTGCCAACACGGCGGCATCTGCATAAGCACGGATTCCGGCCCGGTGTGCGAATGCAGGAACCTGGAGTACGAGGGCGCTTTCTGCGAGAAAGGTAAGAATTGCAAAAGCACAAATTCAAAAAAACACTCCTATTACATATTCATGAAAATATCGGATGAAAATCCCATTCTTATTTTTGCTAGACCCTTCCGATTCCACCCCGCAGAATTCCTGCATATGTTTGCGAAAATATGTGGCAGTTCGCCGTATTTATTTTTATTTATTTGGTCGGCGGTACAAAAACTGAAACCTTTTTTCATGCAAATTCATAGCAGATGGCCGACGGTGCCGGTTAATATGCACACGTGGATATGCAAATGTATTCAATTAGCCCGAGCGTTAAAAATAATACGGGAATAACCCGATAGTATTATAATGATGTTCAAGCGGGCGTGTGAATTATTAAATTTTCAACCAAAAAAAAATATACTAAAAATGTAAAGATTTGCATTCGGGAGGCCGTTTGGGCACGTGCCAAGGGGGTTTAGGTCTAATGATCGCCGGCCATATGAGCTCGTATGAAAATGTCGGGCCATATTGCCCTCGGTATACGGATAACAAGTACTCTGAAAATCTGTAACAGGGTGAATATCGCGAAACCTCGTAAACGGAACTCTAATCCAGTTTTTTTAATATTTAATTTAATAAAATTGGGTTTCAAGCTTCATTCTGCTTCTGACTTATAATCACGGAGTTATTAATTCATTGATTAAATTAAAAATCGTTGTTATAAGTATTCCGAAGATGTCATGAATACACGTATAAAAAGATCAAAGAGCTATGTTGAAAAATACTTTTTTTTATTTTTCCGACCTCGCTCTTTTTAATTATTATTGATTCTTGCTTCAATGAGCTTGAAAATTACATAATAGAAAACCTTCCAGTGTTTCTTCCAATGATCTGAATGAAGGTTAATTATAGAATGTTGCCATGGTTGGCAAGCATAATATTTATTTATTTATTATTTATAAAGACAATGCTAGATGGCATTTTAGAATAACCCAATTTAAAAGTTATAAAAAGATTTGAACTACTGATGCAATATCCACCAGCAGGTTTTGTGCTCAAAGATATTAAATTAAGACAATGTGATGAATGTAGCATTCAGAATAGTTAATTCTATTCGCAGAAGCAGTTTGCAATGACGATAATTCAGAGCATTAGAATGTGAATCTAATTTTGATGAATTCGTCGTGCTTAGTTTTTAAAAATATTCTTGGGACTATTATTTGAAATAAAGGAGTCCATACCTTGCCTACCCATCATATTAACCTTTTAACGCCCAGTGGTCCCGTAGGGGACCGCAGATTTGCGTAGTTTAAGGCCCTACGGTCCCGCACGGGACCAGTGATTATGGTACATTTTACAGTTGGATTACAGCTACTTATATTTTACAAAAAAATGCTTAAGAAGTGTGTCACAGTGAAGTATAATAAGCCTTGTAGTCCTTGTAGTACGAAAAAGACTTCGACGGCATCGAAGAAACCTGGGCTGTGTGAGAATTTCTTTAAAGGTCCCAAATGGGCACTATACTGTATGAAATATGGAGATGCTTATGCACATTTGATTATACAAGAACACCAATCGAATACAGCTAAAAAGAGGCAAGACAAGGCGTTGCTATTTCCTCAAAACTATTCATCTGAATAAACTTCTTTATTTGAAGGATCACGAAGAGTATCCTACACATCTCAGATTTGTGGATGCCATAGTCATCATGATGGTGATTCCTTAAAAACCAAAAACAGCAGAAACCGAGAGATCTATTTAGTGCCTCTAAATAAGGCAGTTTAGAAAGGATATTGACAAAACAAAAATCATACGAAAATACTCAAGTAGTAAGAGGGAAGGAAACAATTTTAACAAGTAGTAAGAGGGAAGGAAACAATTGGGATTATGAGTTAAATACCTAAATACGAAAGTTCGTAGGAAGAATTATGTCAGAATTAAGATGATGAGAAATGTTTTTATCAAAATAAAAATAATTGACTTCTCATAGATCCATCTCCAAACTCTGGGATGTTACATCTGTACCTCTGTATGATTGGGAGACAAAAACGTTGCTAGTGCCCAAAAATAATCGTCCTGATGGGCTTGTATCTAAGATTATATGGAGGGGACACATCAAGAATACAATTGTACTTCAACTTCTCCACAAAAAATGGGAGGTTCTGGATATTGTAAAAAACTGCAAAATTAAGTATAATACACACAACCTTCATGGATCATAGTATCGCCTTCTGCAGACCACTATGAAGGGAAAAGTAGACGGTAAATGGTGAATGGTTAGAAGGAAGCTATAGTTGACTGGATTAGGAGCTCCAGAATTATTCCAGCTCGCTAAAAATCGACCATTGTATAGAGAAAAGACTTATAGTTTGCTTACGTCCGAAAATGGAAATAATACTTAAAGAATAATTCTTCCAGTAATGATGTATTAAGACTCCAAAACCTGAGCTCTTAAGGCGGGATTAGTTCACGAGGTGAATGTGACTCAGAGGTTGATGGAACGAGGAATCCTCAACGAAACAATCCACAAGAAAATGCTGACCCAGATGAAATCCATACTGTGACACAGGCAGTTGAGTCTCTCATTATTAAGTATAGCTAAAGAATAAAAGTGGCATCTTAGTTAGAAGATGAATTTACATTTGCAAAGCTCAACGCCTTTATAATGCAAGGATCTATAAGGATCTTGAATAAAGGGTTGCTGGTACTTTACTCCTACAGTTTGTTAGCATATTGTTGTTTATAAAAAAAATAAAAACAAAACTTATAGAATGATCTGCCATATAGAGATGTAATTTCTTTGTCGTGTACCATGTGTTGGTTACACAAGGCCATCGCGGTTATGGAAAAACTTTTTTTTGCAATAACCATTTGAAAATTCTTTCCGATACGTGCAAACAACTTTTATAGCCGTTGTGATTGTTCCGAAAGTTTTTAAAGCATAAAAAAAATTAACCCGAATAAAACGGTCGCACTCTTTCGAGTATGGAATAAATTTTCGATGGGATTAATCCGCTTTTGAAGAACGAGGCCCGCGGCGCCCCGACGCCGCCATCTAATATAAAAATAATATTTTTTTACATCGTTTGATGTCGGATTCGGGGGTAGTAGAGATAGAGCCAGGTATCGATCTGCATAACACCGACACGGCGAAACTCTTTCGGGCGACGACCCCCTGGCAAAATCAGAGGCACTGCACCGGGGTGACCCTGGGGTGAACTCCGTCGCCGAGTTTGCTGACTCTGGAAACGTGGAGATGCGGCCGCCGATAGGGGCGTGGCGGAGCGTCTCAAAAATGCACACTTTACAGCGTCGTAAAGCGTTTAGTAAACAACCCAGATTACTTTTTATGGATATGACATCATCGGGTGTGGCGTTGGAGTCGTTGTCATTATATGAAACGTCGACAAGGGTGGGTTTCAGCTAGGGATTCTGTATCGAAACATACGGATTGTTGATGGAATTTTAATTCAGAATCCAGAATGTTTCTGAAAAATTATATGGCAACGATGCACTATGACCTTCAAAAAATAACTTGATTAAATACATACCATTAGTTAAATTGAAGAGAAATAGCAGAAGACTAGACTCTTCTAACTCTAAGACTCTTCTTTAAATAAGAATTAAAATAGCGGTGATGAAAAACTACTGACCAACCATACTGCAGTCAGATTTATAAAGAATTATCTCCAAAATCATAATAAATAGACTTTATTTTAAGTCTTTTACTATTAAAACTAAAAATAGAATACATAACTGGTGTTGGTAACGATTGATATAGCTTCTGCCATGGTTAGGAAGCATAATATGTATTTATTTATTTTTTATAAAGACAATGTATGAATGGCATTACAGAATAACCTAATATAAAAGTTATTAAAATATTTAAACTACTGTTGCATTATGCCTTATATATCAGGTTTTGTGCTCAAAGATATTAAATTCAGACAATGTGATGAATGTAGCATTCAGAAGACTAGACTCTTCTAACACTAAGACCCTTCTTTAAAAAAGAGCTAAACCCGCAGTGATGAAAAACTACAGAACAACCATACCGCAGTCAGATTTATAAAAATTATCTCCAAAATCGTAATTGGCGTTTGCTTTTGGAATTAAAATTACTATATTCCACTGGTGTTTATAGCGACTGTTATAGCATCTGCCATGGTTGGGAAGCATAATATTTATTTATTTATTTTTTATAAAGACAATGCTAGATGGCATTTTAGAATAACCCAATATAAACGTTATAAAAATATTTGAATTACTGATGCAATATCCACCAGCAGATTTTGTGCTCAAAGATATTAAATTAAGACAATGTGATGAATGTAGTATTCAGAAGACTAGACTCTTCTAACTCTAAGACCCTTCTTTAAAAAAAGAGTAAAACCCGCAGTGATGAAAAACTACTGACCAACCATACCGAAATATATAAAAATTGAAAGGTTATGCACACAGACTTCAGGATCAACAAATATGAAAAATATCTTGATCAAATACATCAAATCTAAAAGAAATAGCAGAAGACTAGACTCTTCGAGGCATACCGATTTTTTTACCATATGAGTGCAACGATTTTTTTTTAATCTAAATTGAAGACAACAGTCTTTCTGATTGATTTTTAATTCAGAATCCAGATATTTTTTCACAACAAAATTACATTAAACATCGTATAAATATGCGGATTTTAATGGACGAAATATAAAATATGCTGCCATATTTATTGAGGCTGGAAAATCTCTCTAAATATGTCATATTTATTATTAAAAAAGGAGTCAAACATTTTTTTGTTCGACTCAATAAAACTTGATCAAATACATTGAAGAGAAATAACACGATTTCAACGTATTTATTGAACAACGATAAATATAATTACATCAATAATATAATAAACGTGATAATAACAAATATCGAAACTGAACTGTGCGCTGTGAAGTCCAAAATTGATTCATTTGATCAATAACTGTAATAGAATAAAATGATAGAATGGTATAATAAAAAATATATCACATTCAAATTAGTACGTCTAGCAAAAAATATCCTAGATGAATGATCAAGTTTTTCATGGAAAATCCGCGTCAGGGTAGGTGGCATACATTTTCACTCCGCTTTAACCTAACATTGGATTCTTCAATACAGAAAGATTAACAGTACAAGCATACCCAGATAATATTATAGTATATGTGCAATGATTGAAATATGCTAAGTATTAGACTCGGGGATAAAACATGTAAAACAAAATTGTATCGGGAATTGTACCCGTAATAAATGTACAGAATATCAAGCAGGATCTTTTTGTTGGAGCTAGAAAAAGTGCCAAACAAAATCCTGCTACAATATCTGTAATCTATGGAAACTTATGCGGAACATCGACGATGCTAACACCTCATTGAAAGCTGCTGACCGCTAGAACCAAACAACTCGTCCGCTAAAATCAGACCAGTTTATCAATATTTATTCAATGTGTTAGGTGATCTCGGAAACTCTACGATAACCAGAGGTATTACTCTGCTTAACCACGTAACCACATTTGACGTAAAATTGTTGAACGGAAATTCTGGCGCCAAATTTTTACCATTCTAGAGATTTTGCGACAAAATTAACCACTTGTTTTCACATTTATCAAGAAAAAATTATAAACAATCAAACAATCGATATCAAATTATAATTCCCCTGGTAAAAAAAATCAATACAAAAGATTTGAGAAGTATACGTAATTATCAGATTGTAGAACGACAATGTAATAGCAGAAAAGTAAGAAATTATGATAGCAAGCTTATATTAAAAAAATATAAATCTATTCTCAGTAATAATAAGTATATAAACTTGGGTGCTATTCTTTCTCATTAAAGAAATGGAAGAATTAGAAAGCATGCTGCTATAATTAATGGGGCTAGAAATTTTCTCGAAATATCTCAGATTCATAAGAAAAAGAACGGAGTCAAGCTTTTCGTTTTTCAGAAGAGTAGAGACTAAACGAATGAGATAAAAAATACGGATGTGGCGCTGGGACTCGATGTCATTAAATTGACATGTCGACATCGGTGGGTTTCAGCACATCTGGGATTCTGTATCAAGACATATCGATAATAGTCCTAAGAATTTAATGAAATCTAGAACAAAAAATAATATTTTTTTATATATTACGGAATAGTGTGAAAATCATTATCGTATTCTTACTCATAATAAAGCAAGAATTTGGTGGATTCTGCCATATTTGATGGGGTTGGAAATTCCCTCCAAATATGTCAGATTTAAAAGTAAATAGATAAAAGATTGAAATAAAACATACTTTAGTTATGGGGTTCTATAAATTATATTCTCCTGCGTAAATCAAGATATTGGCATATGAAATTTTAAACAATCGAAAAGTAATCAAAATTTCATACAGGCAAGAAATTTGGGTTCTTTGTGAATTGACGAAGACGGCGTTCGATTAACGGCGTACGATCTGCGCGAATCTTTTGTCTCGGTATGAGGCTGATTCGTTTTTTCGGCGAATTGTAACTGGAGATGAGAAGTGGGTCCTATACAATAATCCTGCTGCACTGGTTTATTCCTGACCATTACGTGTCTCAGTTTATTACGGGACATGGCCCCTTTAACGCCAATCTCATCGTCTGGGCCTCAAGAACACATTCTTTGGGAATGTCCAGAGTTTTCCTATAAAAGAGAGACTATGCTCAATGTAATGAGGCGGTCCCCTGGCTCCGTCTATCGCCAGGACCTTGTCTCCTCCATCCCTGCTTACAGGGCTTTTGTGATTTACGCCGGCCAGGTCGGAGCGAGATTCTCCTCCCTCAACACACCACTATTTCCTTCTTAGGTGTTGGTCGCATGTTTGTCCATGGAGTATATAGATGCGATGGTTGCCACGATGGCTCGTCATACGTAGTCTACATTTAGACTCACCGTAGGGCGGGCCCCCCAGGTAAACCTCAACCATATTACAATAATCCTCCAGACACGTGCTACTATATGGCTCATCCTTCGTGGTCACCAATTGCTTATTGGAAGCGTAGCCTTATCCCAGGAAGAGCTAGGATCCGCTGACAGGGCGACCCTAAAAAGGAGTCTTTACAAAGCTGCGCTGGATGTGTTGATTGACTTGAACATTCCTCGGAGCATATTTTGTGGGACTGTACAGAATTCTTAAGAGAGAAACTTTGTTTAACGTGGTAAAGCGGACCCCTGGCCCCTTCTACCATCAAGACCTAGTTCATAATGATCCTGCCTACAGGGCGTTTATAGTCTACGTCGACCAGGTTATCAGCCAGGCCATCTCCTCCTTTAACCCAATACCATTACCAACCTAGGTCTGGCCTAAAACAGTTATTCTAGGGTGTCCAATGGTGGCCTGTCAAAGGTGGTCTAATTTCAGACCTCACCGTAGGACGGACTCCATCTAAGACCTCACTAGTAACTATACAATAATCCTGTTTGAAAAAAAAATGGCTTTCTTTCGGAGAAGTACCTGTTACGATCCCTACACGATCACTAACAATAAAGAAGGTCCTTTTTTGTGTGTGGTTGGATTTTTTTGGAATTATACATTATGAATAGCTTGAACCAGGACAGACCGTTACATCGACAGTGTATTGTGAACAACTCGAGCGAATGGAACAAGAGTTCATAAAAAACGATCTGTTTTGATCAATAACAAAAAAGGATCCTTCAACACGATATCGCTGCAAAAATAACACAGGAAAAAATAAGGGAGCTTCGATTAGAACTCTTAACTTCGGATTACCGCCTTTTCAGATCTTTAGAGCAGACATTAGTAGGTAAACAATTTACTAATGTTGGAGAAGTGAAAACCACTGCCTTTACGCTGACAAAAAGTGTTAGAAAATCATTTTAATTATTTTGTTGATTGTTGTTTCAAGATTTTTTTAATTTACAAAAAAATTTTTGATTACTTTTTGGTCCCCATAATATAATACGATTTTGCATGGCCGTATTATAGTCGATATAGTTATAAAATTATGCAAATTTAAACATAATAATAAAACTTTATAATATATTCAAGATTTTGTTCTCTCCGTCGTAAGGGGACACGCGTTAAAGGGGACACGCGCATTAAACTTTTTATCGAATTTATTTCCATAACTTTTTATTTCAGGCATATCTCTGAACATAAAAACAGAAATACAATTGCAGCGTTATTATTATTAATTAATATGTCAGGAGTGTATAATTATCGTGGATCTTTTCAGCGGATGAAATATGATTTCGATTTGTCCAAATGGATATATCAGCGGGGCTTAATGTGAGATGTCAGACGCCGTCTCTCGTCTGCAAAACGAGACCAGATTCCATGTCAATTTGTATAACCATTTTGGGCCCCATTACACGGGCGGGGCCTCATCAGGCCCCATTTGGCACCGGCGCCCTGGAATAACTCCTAATACCCCGCTCTTTTGTGAGATATTTGATTGATGCGACACATCGGCATGGAAATGGATGTTGCTGTTGTCGGGCTCATTGTTGCCGAATTCATAAACGCGAGATAAGGGCGGAGAGGGCGCCGATTCAATACGGACGGTGCGAAAAGCGTCGCGTCGGAAAAACGAATTTTCACTCGCGCGTCGCGCCATAATTTCCCACGGGCTCGCAATGTTTAACGACGGAAAAAATGGCCGCGATGAATTATTCTTGTCGCAGAATCGAGCGTCATTATCGGTCATACATAATTTGAAAGTTTTACTTTTACTTACCGAGGGAGGACGCGGCGAGAGTGAGTCGGCTTTGCGGCCTAAAGCCTCATTTGTGAATGGACCAATCGATGGGGTCTTTCAAGTTTTTGTATGAAAATCCTCGACAAGGGCCTACCACCCTCCTCCGCCCCCGTTCATAATTGGAAATCTCCGTGACCGGAATAAAACATTCCGATGGGATGATATTTTCATGGGAAAATTTTATTAAAATTAGTCGCGGATTTTAAAAAAAAACTTTTAATTGTCGCCGATCCATATTTTATAAACCGCTTTCGGGAATTAACGTCGGAATTATTTGATATCGGAAAGTCGTAAGTATTCACACCAGAGGAGATATTCTTGGAAAGATTCCAACTCCAACAATTCGCCCCAATTGACGTTTATTGACGTTTTATCCGAAGTTTTCGAAAATTCGAGTCTCAGCATATTGAAATGCTGGAGTTCATGAATTTTTTAAATCGATCCGGCCATATCTTAAAAACGTGACCACGGCAGTATTTTAAGATTATTATTAGATTTTTTTTGTTGAAATAATAAAATGAAAAGAATATACAGTGTGTAGATTTTTTTTTTGCAGAGGATGAATTGCTCGCTCTTTGCTCTGCGGATTATCTTTTTCCCTTTTCCTTATCGTTCGTCGTCAGGTTTTTTGTTATGACTTTCTGTTTAACATAATGTCATACAAATGTCAGTCGGTACTTTTTACCTGACAATTCGATCCTCGACTGTTTCTGGTATAGATAATGTCGCTAAACCAAAACCAAAATTATTTTTAAAATATTTTTAAGGCCGTTGAACAATATTGGGGATTATTATTATTATTAAACGCATTATATATTTTGATGTAAAATTATAAAGGAAGAATTAGTTAAAGGTTCCGCTTCAGGACAATAGCTTATTTATATTATACGATATTCAATATGCCAGTCACCATGTTGCAATGAAAAAATATAAATAATCTGATGCGCGGGTACATTTTTATCTTAGTATATTTGCCTTGTATTTATCACGCGTAAACGCGTGCACGGACTGAACCCCGGATTTCGCTAGCCCGCAAAAACGCGTGCACGGACTATAATGTGTTAAGTTAATGATTTCTTTAAAAAAATAGGTATTACCAATATTAGGATTTCTTATACTTTATAAAGCAATACAAATCATCATCATCTCCGGACAATTTTAAAAAAAATATTTTTAAATTATTTCTATTGGCAAAAGGGTTTCGAAAAAAAGCGCGAATCTCAAGATGATCCAAATAATATTATAAACAAATTATTTTTCAAAAAGATATGTTTTCATTAAATATCCAGTGTTAAAAACTGTTAAGATCGAATAAATAAAATTGTTATCGAAATTTAAATAATGAACCTTGGATAAATTATTATAAACGAAAATCATAATAGATTTTAAATACTAGTTGAGCGAAATTCAGGGAAATTAAAACTTAGTTTTTCTGAATTAAATGTTCCGCCTCAGTTAATTCTCAAGTTATCGTATATAGAATTTATTTTCAATCTATTTCCTTTGGCAAAAAATATAAAAATATTTTTTGTAAATTATTTACATTGTCAAGCGGCTTTGATAAAATCTAAGAATCTCAAATTGATCCAAATACTGCTCTAAGAAAATTAATTTTCTAACCAAAACAAATTCCCGTCAATATATTTTAATAAATATCCAGTTTTAACTCTGAGTTAATTATTTCTTTTGTACCCAGGATGAAGCTGTGTCAGACCGGTCCGACACAGTTCCATCCCTTGCCATCCACCCACACCGCATATGCGTACTGGCTTAAAATACCCACCTGCCGTGCCTTTTCAAACGCTATAGTTAAAATATAATGCCAGTCTTTTTCTAAAGAAAGGCAGAAGGGAGAGTTAGCTGCACAACTCTCCGAAAGTCGATGCAAAGCGATCAAATGTTCTGTAGCAAATTACATCGTTGACTGATCCAGCGGTCCGATATTCCGCACCTGGTAGCACATTCGTTTTGAAAATGCCGTACCACAGCATAGAGGATCGCGGCGCGCAGCATCCAGTTGACAGGACCACAGAACGACTGTAATCCCGATGACGTGCCCACACCAGCAATGGCCGTGGGATGTTGCCAGCAACTCTTTGAGTTTCGAGTTTCGAATTTTATCGTGGCCAGTCAGAAATTGACTGACCGTAAGCCCAAAGAAATCCAGTTGCCTGCTTCCATAGTCTAAAGAAGAGATAGGTATCCGGGCTCCTTGGGGAGGAATCCACCTCTCCTGCCACCTGGATCAAGAGCCGATTCGTGGATCGCGTGATTTTAAAGTTGCTACAGACCGATTTCAAAATGGCGCCGATGACGGCGGACTGTTGCTTTAAAGCGCACCTGACGGCCTCAGCTGATCTCTGCTGTCGATGGAAGGACGCTACAATACCAATAACAGTAGTTGCCAGCCAGCGCGATAAGCGAGTAGATTGTTGATGGGCGTATGCCACCTTTTGACAAGGATTCGAGTAATATTTGTCAACGAACAGCGGTGCGCCCAGCATCCAGCTGCGTACCCTACAATCCCACAGAAGATGGAATAAATAAATCTGTAAAAGTTATATATTTTCATTCTCGTTAAAAACAATCTCGAGCATTTTTAATAAATATTGAAAAATAATCATATGAGAGTATAATTCATGGTTTCAACCGAAAGCGCTTGATGAATTATTTAAATTAATTAAAATTCAGACTGATTATATTTTTTATTCAAAAAGAAACCTGCATTAACCCTTTAAATTGCACGGGTCAGCGGCGGAACACGCGTCCCGTGAATGAATGACCTCTAACCGTGATTTAACCGTGCAGATAGCGCGGGGTGAAATAACACCGTGCGCTGTTTCAGCACAATATGTATGCGGAGTTTGCGATAAGTTCATACATGAATAAAATAATAATTAGAGCGCACTCGTTACGTTGACGGAAATTCAGCAATTAATTAAAAGATGTGCGTTTTTGCAAAAAAAAAAATCATGTCGTTGGTGTTGATATAAAAATGCAGCATTTCGCAATCGTAACCCTGGAATTAACGATTCCGCGGGGTATAATTAGTTGGAATAGATGTTGCCTGCCGGGTATAATTAGAGTGCTGCGCACTTTCGCCTTTAATATTTTTCAGGAAGGCGGCGAAAAGTCTTTTCAGACTCGCACGTCGCCTTGACACGTGTGAAATTAATTTGGAAAGGTCGCGGGGCCGGGTTTTAATTAAAAATGTTTGCGTTCTCTTCATGATAACCGCGTGTGTTTTGGCTTGATCTTAGTAAAGATGCGGTCATCGAGGGGTTGGATGGCGTGCAGATGTTGTTTGCGAGACTCGAGGCCCTCGAGGTCGACGCAATTTCCATAAGCCTCAAATAAAATAGTGGCTTACTCCAATTGAATTTGCATAATTCGCAACTTTAAACACCTGTTCCTTGGGGAGGAAGATGACCCTCTCTTCAATTTTTAATAAACACGTATTGGTTAATAAAAAAATATTAAAAAGTTCAATTCTATTACCACGTAATCTCAGTGATCGAAATAAGGCTCTTCTTACGTCATAAAATCGAGCCTTTGCTGGACTGGACAATAACAGAAAATGAAAACGAAACGATTACTGTCGATACATACGTTCAGCAACTGCAAAGAGTTCATGAAAAACTACTGGAAAAGCGTCCTGCACTCGTCAATCGGAAAGGCGTTATCCTGTTAGACGATAACGCTAGACCACAAACGGCAAAAGTGACTCAAGAAAAAATTCTGGAGCTTAACTGGTCTGTTTTTCCACATCTACCCTACTCCCCAGAACTTTCTCCTATAGACTACCACCTTTTCTATTCCTTATGATGAGCTCCATTAATGATGAGCAAGTCAATCAGGCCCTCGATACTTTCTTCAAGTCCAAACCCACAAAATTTGATGAGGAGGGGATCGATTAAATGATTTTGTTATTTTTTTAAAGCATAATAAAACTATTCAAACTTTTCCTCGCTCTATGGAATTTGTTAGGAAAATTTATGAAAAACATTAACAGTTAATCAATGTTAATGAATCTTTTAAAATATAAATATAAATATTTTGGGCACATTAGAAGCAAACTCTTTTAGAATAAATAAAATATTCTCTAAGATAGTTTGAGACCGTTAATACTAGATTACTGTTGATTTGATAATACTGAAGTATTGCAAGATTCAGATTCTTCTCCGAAAACTTGCGATTTGTAAGATCCCATCTATCGAATAACAGAAATTCGTAGAAATGAGTTACCGTGTAAAAAATATGTACCTCAGCTGCGGTCTGGACAAAAGCTACAAATATTATTAACCTATCTTGATAATATTTAGCTCAGTTGCGGTTAACTTACAATATTAAAACCGATAGTATGTAAGCTACAAGTCATGATCCTCTATAATTTTAATATTATTTTTTCGATTGGATTTATTTATATTATAAATAATAATTCCCCCAGTGTCAAACCACGACACTGGTTCATTTTAATACTATTTCAGTTGGATTTGTTTTTAAATTATTTATTTAATTTAGGATAGATGGCATTAAATTTAATCAATTCAACGCCCAAACTACCTACATAAATATTTTTATAAACATGCGGAGGTAATATAGGTCTATCACGCCGTTAGTATCATAAAGAATTCCATGAATTCATAATTTTCGTCGGATAACTGACCTATCCAATTACTAACATTGTCGCACTCTCATAGTATCGTGGCAATATAATGTTTATTACCTACAAGCCATGACACTTTTTGGTGATTACTGATATCGAGCAATCATCAACTTGATGACAGCCACAAATAAAAGGTAAAGGACGAGGTCGCGGAAAACGTGGCAGTTCCTCAAGTAACAACTACCGACAGAGGAGATTCGTTCAAACACGAGAAATAAAAATGCAGGATAGAATTATATCAGATTAAGAGAAAATTAATTGTTCTCCATTATATGAAGAGTAGAAACGCAGAAGATGACGTATACTCAAGTCATACATATTAAGATTATATTTCGCAAATAAAGACAAGGAAAAATAATCAAGTGCTATCAAGTAATGCGACCTCCCAGAACCTTACATTCGAATAAGACTATAAAGACGAAGGACGACTTGGTTGTAGAACCTCCGATGAGGAGAGCTACCTATTTTTTTAGGATAGCAACTCAAATTGTGACCAATTGCTTGTAACTATAATAAATAACGTAGCTTTTTTTACGTTTGTCGCGGGCGCAATTGTCGGCGTTGATTTGTTTCGCGCCGAATAGTCGTTTTATCTCTACGTTGATACACGTCGTATATTTGAAAGATAATGACAAATTAGTTCATTGGTTGTAGGTAGTTTTTATTTTAATATTGCTATTAATGTCACAATGAATTTATTAATAAAAAAAGTTATACCCGAATAAAATTTAATTTTAGTGCAGTATCCAGGGATTTGCTTCAGTTTGATCAAAGCTGAAACTTTCAGGTCCCTGGCAAAGCAGAGTATGAAATTAAATTGAGAGTTGATAGTGAGGTACGATGAAATTTTAAATAAAATGAGTATTTTTTTAGGTATAAAAAATATTCAATTTGTATAGGGACCGGAAGCCGGTGTCCGGCACTTACACACTGTTGGATGCTTCCTGTTTTTTTTTTTATTTCTCGACATGTCTCCGAGACGATGAGGGTGGGCTCACCCCAGTCCCACCAACACACGCGCCATTCTCGTATTATTGTTATGACCCGACATTATTTCGTATCCAATGTAAAGTGAAGCCATTCGAATACCCGAATGTATTTTTTTTTTGTTCGCGTCAATTTTTCTTCATTTTTTTTTTATTGCAATCCCACCACATATATAACTTTTCTTTTAATAATATTCATAGCGAAATCCACGTCATTAATTATTATTAAATTTCAACACAATCGCCATGTCGATTAGGCCGCGAAAAATTGCAACAATAAATCGATTCTATGAAGAAAAAAAATGCAACTCACATTTATCGTTCCGTTACGACTTCGGCGAAATAATCACGGAATAATGAAGAGGTTCTATTGGACATTTCCAGAAGAGTTGTGCTATTCATCACAATGAATATATATTTAGTAATAATTTCTGGACAATAATTATTATAAATATGATATAATATACATAGCAATACTATCTCGTATTTAAATAAAAATAGAATACCATTAACCAATGGATTTATAAAATCAATAAGCGCCATGATGGAAAGAATAATGAAAACTCACGCGTCTAATCAGCTCATAATCAGGTGCTTACTTATTTTTTTTATGTGGAGAATACTCGAAACCACAGATCAAACTGACGCTGGCAAATCATAATCGGAATATATATTCGCTGCCGCATTAGATTTGCACATTATCGCCAGTGTTTATAAATTAGATGCAAAAGTGGATATCTCCATTCATATATAAATATACAATCAAACTCCATTTTAACGTTTTTGAAGGGACCGATAAAACAACGTAATTGGAAGGAAAACTTAGATCAGGGTTAGAAAAAAAAATATTTTTACAGCTCTTACGATCTTAGAATCCGATAAGATAGATTGTAATCCTTGTAAAATAGATTTTAACCCTTTGCACTCCAAAGGTTTTTTCAAAAAGTTTGTACCAGCTCCAAGAATTTTTAGACAATTTTCTCAAATAAAAGATAATTTTGTAAAGTGGTAAACAGGTTTTTTTGTTAAAAAAATGTAAATTTATTTTAATATTGTTAAGATGTTTATTTATTGAATCAAATTTAATAAAAAATTGTAGTGTGCGGTTCTTTAAAACATTCTCCTGATGAAGTGGGAAGGTTTCAAAACGTATCGCAAAAAAAATGTTGTTCTTCTTCTTTTCCAGTTGTATTGCGATCAGAACATACCAAACAGCCTTGTATTTTGCACATCATATAAGAAATGGGGAAATGGCCCAACCCTGTTCCTGATCACTTGTCGACGCACGCGCCGGTTTGGACTTCTCGGCACGAAAATTCAATTAATCCATCATCAACCTTCTGCCTGTTCTCTTATGGTATTTAGGGTTTTCAATCTTCTTTTTCCTCACATTCGGTATTTAATATATAAGAATCTCAAATGGATGTTTCCATCCCCAAAAAAAAAAAAATAATTTCCTCCTATTTCATGTAGAAGTTTTTTTCGCATAAAACAATATCAGTCGTTCACCCCCCACCCATTTTTTTTTTTATGTAACTATTAAATACAATAGGCTTGATAAGTTCGCTAGTAGTAGGTTGAGATCTTCTATCTCCTTCATTGGATTGGATAGACATGGCAATTTCTACCAAGCATTGTTACAATACGTCATTCTCCTGCCAATACCAACGTATCTGCATAGATCCCAGTTGAAAAGTAATGTTCGATATGGATCAATATTTGTTACATCCAATCTACGATGTGGTAGTAATAACTGAGGCAAACAACACTATCGTTTTCACTATCACTATGAATCTGCATAACACGCCGTCCCACAACTCTTGAGAGCCAACATCTTCCCCACAGAATTAGAGTCAGTTACAAAAGGTGTAGTGCAGATAACTATACCAACTGTAACCTGACCCAATGAAATATCGTTCTTCAGATAAATCCAGTCGTTCTAATATCTCATCCAATTCCATTCATGTATTCATCATCACTGCTTTCAACACCATTGTCATCAGTTGAGATCTTCCTAGCTCGAGACATTTTCTGGGCTATAATGTTAAAAAATAATCCATTTGCTAACTATATATACTATTATCTAAAAAACACACAGGATAAAAAAGTTTATAACCAAAAAAAATATTGAAACACTTCACTAATAATAATCCTATCAGGACACACAGTTCAACAGATAAATATCGCTATGCGTACATTGTTCCGCACCCCGACATATTTTTTTTTTTTCACATTCCAAACAAATGTGAATGTTCAATCTAAAGAAAAATATTTATTATCTCTTCTAGGACATATACCTGGGACCCCATCAGGCAAAAAAAAAAAAAATATCAGAAATGCTAAAAATAATTCGTAAAATAATTTAATAAAATTTGTCCACACGTTGTGGACAGTGGAGCTGCTGGTAAATATTAGTTGTCCAATACGTGTGGACAGTGGAGTACAAAGGGTTAAGGCCCTCAATATACCTAATAGCATTTCTTTTATTGGAATTGGATTGATTATTACCTCTTCTTCTTCAGATGATTGCTTAAAAGCACTGATTGTTCCCAGGTTCAATGGCTGCAGTTCACTAGTACAGTTTGAAGAGGAAAAGTCTGAAATTATATTCTTCGATGTTCAATTTGTTGGATGAGATCTAGAAATAAGATCATTTTTCTTTTCTTAGCACCCATCAAATCATTCTTGTGCTTTTCCAATTATGAACGAAAGAAATCTTCTCACTGCCTTCTGAATTCATGTATCAAAAGAACAGTTTTTACTTAATATCCCTCCATGACAAGTTTACCCTAGAAGGCGAATGTCTTCTAGAACATTGAAAAACAGTCCTGTTTCATCAGCATTAAAAATATTTCTGAGTAGGAACATCTATCTGCTTCCAATCTTCAGAGATGTCCAGTTCAACACTTCCCCGCAAACTGATCTATACACCACAGAGTCCATATTCTTAAAAGGATTTGATGCAGTAAATCCTTCGTTATTAAATCGAGACGCAATGTGCAAGGCCTTATCTAGAATTAATGGATTGTTGAACATATTGCTGTACTATTATATTATATTTATTGGAATTTATTCCAATTTTAAATATTTCCAACGTAAATTGCGGAAAATAAAAACGGAGTTTCGCTGTAGGTATGTACACTTTTTGAGAAAATTCAATTTTCCATGAATCCTATTCGGTAAACAACGTAATCCATCGAAGATAAGTGCTCGAAGATGTTGTTGCCATTGTATTCCGTTTATAATCTGTTCAGTCGTCAAGGCGACTGTAGCACTCGAAAATGTATTGTATCGACAGCTTATGAAGGACTGTGTATTCATAAATTTATATATATTTTTCAGATATTTCAGATAAAAAATATTTATTGGGAATTTTTTTTATATAAGAAATATTTTAAAGTATGTTCGATGAAAATGATCTTATTTTATTGGAGATTTTTTTATTAACTAACAACACTGATCCTATTCATTAAATATTATTGTTACATTATATAAATTTATATATTATTTATACATTAATTAATGTATATTCGTTTGATTCTAAAATAACATTAATTGTGATATTTTGTCGAAATATTATTTTTATAAACCTACATAAATCAAGATCCTTGAATCAATTGTTCTCAAACTTATTTTTAAATAGATATAGATAGATATTTATTTTGATTTTGGCGTTTTTTATAAATGAAATCTTACTTTAAAGTTTTATTATTATATAAACTGAGAGATGTCGAATATTTTTGCAATTTATTTTGAACAATATAAGTCTTTATTTAATTAAATAACGCAACTTGATAACTCTAATGATAACCTAAAAAATGCAACGCTTATTAAGTCATTTTGGATTTATTAAATTACTTTGACATAAACTTGACATTAATTATATTAAATATTTATTTAAATATTTAACGTCAAATAATTTTTCAATTCCTTTAGTTTGTTTGATGAATTTTGAAAAAGAAAATGAAAAAAAAACCGATATAAAATTTTGACCAAAAACAATTGACAACCACAAATAATTCCATTGGTATGACGTTTTGGCCTCCGTATTCGGCAGACACGACTACCAGATACTTCTTCCCATTTCTGAAAATAAAAAAATAATCACAAAGATCGTCATTTTCACTACATTGAGGACATAAAGACAGAATCGCAGTCGTAAAAAAAATTATATTCGATAACTAAAAACGTATGGAAACGTATAGGTTAGGAAAATTTATAACTTTCACACAAACTCCTAGACATGTACAGTTTTTATGCGGTTTTTGCGACTTTTTCTATGCGGTATATGAAAAGTTATAAAAATAATATGAAAAAAAGTAACAAAATTTGAAGATTTCTTCCAAGTCCAATGTAATTCATCATCAAATTACATAAGTATTGTGTCATTCAGTTACATTACATAGGTATTGTATTATATCAGTGATAGTAAACTTTTTTGAGAAGAGATTTTTTATAATAATGATAATTTTTTTTTAATATCAGTTCGTTGGTCAAGTCAGTGGCGTCACTTGGAAAGGAGAAGGATTTTCATATCTAAATCTTTAGTGAATATGTCAATATTCGTCATTAATGTATTGACACACCGATAAGAAATAATTATAAAAATAAACGTGTTAAGGGGGGCGCGACAGTAGTACCGAAAAGGTATCCCGTCGCTGCCTCCAAAGTTAAGGCACCCGAGCTCGCGTATCAAAAGGTACACGACCGCTGGCGCCAAAACGTTCGATCTTCCGGTAGTTGACGATCGCGCTTCGAAGATCGAGACAAAGTGAAACACGCTTTGTTTGTAGATGATGTTTATTGAAGAATTTGCAGGTGTCGTCCGTTCGATGATAGGTGTGATGAAAGGCCCTGTATCTCCGGTAATGAGACGATGATCCCAGAGACGCATCTCTGGTAATGCGACGATGATGAAGATCCCAGAGACGTATCTCCGGTACGAGATGATGAAGATCCTGACATGTATCTCCGGTAATGATGAAATCACGGAGGATGACTGCCATGACGGCGCTGGCTGCAATGTATGTTGATGCGTCCAAATGGGGACATATTTATACCCGGTCTTGTGAGTCACGTGACGATGACATCACTGAGAGCCCAGAAATGATACGGACGGACTATGCCGGTTTAATTTAAAAAGACTTCTGGTGTCAGTGTCTGACCCGCGAATTATAGGTTTGCCATCACTGCATTATATAACCACATTCGTTAATTATCGTCCTTCAGTACTTTACAAACCCTTGACAATTTTTTTCTATTTAGATGTAATTTTTTTATGCGGTTCCTATCAACCGCACAAAAACAGGTTTGACTGTATTGCAGACGAAAACCCGTCTGGCGCGAAAAATATAAATCCCTCAATTGATCTCGTGTCCCAAGCGTAATAAAAAAAATGACTGCAATAGACACACATACCGTTTTTAATTATTTAGATGGGAAAAAAACATTGAAATAAAAACATAAAAGTTATTAAATACGCCAAAATAATATACTTCCGTTTAGTAACCCTAATTTTTACGTTGTTTTTCGTTATACCCAGCTGCTATGGATAAGTTATTTCTCTATTAAAAACGTTTATCTCAAAATTAAAACTTTAAATTGAGTTGTAAGTGTCATTCAAAATAAACTTTTTTTTGTTAAATATGATATTAACATCGAACGGAATTGCAGAAACGTCTCTCTTTACTCGCTCTCTACAAATGAGTAATGGCGAAAGTTTTCAACAAGAAAAATATGCACTGGCAACTTTCAGCCATTAAACGTGAAATATCATGCCGATAGTTGCGAAAGTGACACCGTGCAAAAATGTATTTGTGTTAGAGTCGGGCGCAAAGTTACCCCGAGCGAACGGATTGTCTTACCCACACACACATGTCGGCCAAATTAGACAATGGCAAAGTTGGACCGTGCGCAAAATTGACAAAGTTGGAGTATGATTAGTTTTAATGCGGGGAACGGTTCCGCGTATTGAACGTGTAATATCGTCTTGAAGTTGCCAATGAGACTCGACTCGAACAACTTGTTTCGGGGTCTTGCGGGTACTGTTTCCTCTAGAATACACATTGTTACGCCGCTCTAGCTCGGAACGGCTGCCGTAATTGTTGTCGATGGCGTGTGCGGCGGAATTCGACGGAGGTGGAGGAATCTGCTTAAGCGTATCCTGAAATTCTTGCCGTACCTAAGAAATCAATAGTTTTAATGTGCCATTTTATCGATAGATAACAAATTTAAAGTATTTGTGGCTTTTGCGGATAGATGATTTTACTAAAATATATCATTGATAAGAAATAACTAAATCGACGTCGACAATTGTGAAAAGCGACAAATGCGCTCAAAAACAAAAATCCAATTTTTGTTTGGTATACGACCTTTGTTTGGAATACAACTCGCTTACGTCAAATGGCGTGTTCTCGATCGAATGAATTCCAGATGTTATTCCGATATATATTAATTAAACCTTGAGAGAGTTTTGGAAAGATTACTATATTGGAAGTTAATTTACTCCTTTGAGAGTGTACCTATAGTGAATTATATTGTCTCTCTATGCAGGGTAATGGATTTGTATGAAAGTGATGGTGATGTGAAAGAGTTAGTGAAGGGGCATAGGGGAAACTGATCATTAAGGAGCTGCAGGAATGTTTAAAGGAGGAACAGAGGACTAAAATAGATACTCTGATCTCTTTAAGGTGTTTTCCAATATACTGAACCATAGATGCACAAAGATAATTTAAGTATAATGCGGATTTTATCCCGGAAGGTTCACGACCAATGACATCTCAGGTCTAAATTATAACAGGCAATGAGGAATCTCAACCTTAGCATATTTACATAGCACTCAAAAGAGGACAATAGGGAGCCTGAGAGCCTAACAAGAGGCTCCGGTGCCATAGATATTGTGGCCAAATCCTGGGCGGCTCTAGGGACAAGTTAGCAAATAATAAGAGCAGCAATAGGCAAGGGATCAAGGATCAATGATACCCAAACAAAGTATATGCCCTTTTGCCCAGGACGAATCGTTGAACCCCTGAGAATTGACAAGTACATCTTCGAGGCAGTCCAGAAATTCACATATCTCGGCTCACTTAGTACCATCTTGGTAAACCGGTGCTACTTTGGACTTCAACAGCATTTACGGTCGAGATTCTTCTCATAAAAGACCAAAGTCAAGTTTTACATGGACTCTGTCCAAACGCCCTTTGCCAATGCGATAACGTCGACACCTGTAGGTCAGAATGGCCAAGATACCAGGGAATGAAGCAACATCTTTTACGGTAGGCCACTGACGTATTTCACGTCAACGCGTCATGATGCGGGATAGCCAGCTGCTAAAAAGGCTCATGATTAACAAGCATTCCTGTCCCCGGAGGAAAGGAAGACCAAGGCTGAGGTGGTTGGATTGAATACAACGGGACGCTGCATCATTTATACTGAACAGAAGATGAAACGATATGGCGACAGATCAGATAAAATGGAGAATGGTGTTGGATGAGGCCAGAGCTCTTCAATAAAACTGTTGCGAATAAGATGATGAGAGAAAAAAATCTTAATCACGCAAAGTGAGAGATGTTCTCTTGGAGAAGATGGTAATCTTTGTCGTAGAACCCGCTAATGCTACTACAGCTGCCGAAGAGTATCGTTTGGTAAAGATAGGAGAGAGTGAGAGCTCTGAGCGAGATGGACTACTAAGAACGAGTACAGGGGTTAAACCGACGGGTATGTTCTCCAGTTTCTTTAGTTATCATATGTCTTTCAACGTTTGGTTAGAAAATTAATGATTTTTAAATTAGAAGAAAACAGTATTTTAATCATTTTATAAATATATATTTTTCTTGTGAACAGTTTTGCTTGGAAAAAATCGTTTGATAAATGTCCTTAGAGATCTCAAACGAATTAGTGACGTATACCGAAGTACCACCACCAAAGATAAAAAACCAGTAATTTGCAGCAGTGAATAACAGTAACAACAGTTTTAAAATTATTTTTTTAATATTCATATATAGGATAAGAACAATTTAATTTTTTTAAATCAGATAATCATTTTCATTTTAGGAAAAAATCGAAAATAAAATTCCAAGAATATCAAAAGTATCGTATACTCGGCATACGTCCTTTCGACGTATGCCGAGGTACTATTGTCGAAGAGAAAAAAAAAGATAATTTGCAATTCGGTTTAATCATGAGCCAGATGGATGATTAAAAATGTTTTATGGTATTCCGTGGGTCGATGATACATTTTTCTTTTTTAATTTTTAAATTTCCTAAAAATCTCCAAAATTAATATGTTTATTTCTACTTTTAAATCGAAATGATTTTCGATACTTTGAATATTTGATGCAGCTTTCTGTTATTGAAAAATATAAGATTAATATTGATGACATTTAAATCTACATTGACCACGATTAAAAGAAAATATCAATGCCTTCATAAATACTAAATGATGGCCTAAATATTCCTTCTTCTATTATAATTATCCATTTGAAAGCGATACAACCTATAATTATTTTTTACTACAAGAAGAACTGATTGATTTGAAGGTGAATTTGGAAGATAAAATCAATTTTAAACAAGTACAAATTTGTACCAAAATGGTCAATAGTTTTCTGTATAGAAGGCGACATCATCATTTAAGGTTTCATCAAAGATAGATGACGTGTCGGGCGGCCGGATAAAATGGAGAATGGTGTTGGATGAGGGCAGGACTCTACAATAGGACTGTTGCACCAATGATGATGATGATTATGATGGTAATGCCAAATTTTGAAAATATAAAGATATTCGCAATAAATACGTCCAATAAACTCAAATCATCAAACCATTATTTTTAGCTATTACTAGTTCTTACTTGTTTGAGGTAGGATTTAGTCACGTTAATAATTTATTAAGAATTGACATTGAATAAATATCATCTATCGTAGTCAAATAAATAAATACATCAGACCCAATCTAATTCTTGCCTGTAACAACATTTATCTACCGACAGTACATATAATCGCGGGCATAATGGACTTATTTCATTTTCAAATCAAATTAATCTATCGCATTTCTATACATTTTATTTAAATCATTCGGTTAGGAGATATTTGCGTAAACGTCTTACTTGCAGAAGAATCGTGTAAACAAATTTCGATTATTTTTCGAGTATATATTTCCTTCAGCTGCGTCTTCGAATCGCGGCATTCGCAATCCAAAATTGTCTTCCAAATCTTATCTGACGTATTTTTATCCCGCGTATTAATACCGGATACCAACAGTATTTTCATTCTTTGATGTTGATTACTCGGGAGTCGGTTGGGAAATTTATTTTTCAGTCGTAATGGTTCAACGCGTCAATACGTTGCTACTCGAACGTACATGCGAAAAAAAATCGGCCATGTATAATAATAATACGTACGACAATAATAAAAAGAGAAATATATTGGAATCGTGACGTATTTTTAATGTCTTTACAATCCAAACAATATTTTGGCCTTGGATTTTGAGATAATATGATTTGTTTGGCTCTACACGCGCGTGAGAATGATTTATTTCACTTTCAAAATGAATGAATATGAGATTAATAATAGTTTGAACGATTTTAATTATTAATTCTGCGAATTGTGGGGCTTTTCGTAATTAAATTCGAAGGGTAGTTTTGGGGTAGGTAATGTTTTCCGGCTTCTCCAGCACAGTGTGCTTGATTCCTCGAATTTTTCTATATAAAATACACTATCCGATTTTAGATCCCGCAAAATAAATTCTTCCATTATTTCGGCTTTGTAGTGTATGTGTGTATTCGGCAGACGTTTCCATCAGGAAAATGGACAAAGAACCTTTAACTGAGCACTTGTCATCTGCTAATCCTCGCCGTTCAAGCAAACGAAAAGATTACAGCGTATAAACAAGGATAAGAAAAACTTGTACGCCAAAAGGATCCGCCGATAAATCCTCCCACTGTGCAAAAAGGACTCCGGGTCCTGTAATTTTGGAGAAAATAAATGAATGTCGGAATAACGGTTCTAGTGAAATTCGCGCCGCGAGACATCGAACCGAGGCGCAGAGCAAATAGCTCGTAACTCCGAAACGAATGCAGATTGATAACGCAGATTCGAGATGGCGAAACTATCTCTGTACACGTTTCAGTAAATCCCACATGATTTTTTTTCATGCAAAAAATATTCAGAATAAATCTCGAAAAGAAAATGAATTATTTACAATGAAGATTTTATTTTTAATGTATTTAAATAATTCTAATATACAAAAATAATTGTATTTATTTTATGATAATACATTGAAGTATTTTTTTTAAATATAGACGAAACCATTGTATTATTCAAATGCGCCATTACACACTCGACAATATGTTGATAGACTGGCGCTATTGGAATCGATGTAAATGGCAAACTGGGTCAGCGTAGGACTCTGAATTATTAAAATATTTAATGCCTTTCAGACAGCGGCTTCGACGGCTTACTGTCACTGGATCAAATGGTTTTATTATTTATTTTCGGGACTTAAATTCCTAATGACGCCCTATCTATACATCCAGACGAATAAGTGTAAAAAAAATAGCAGACTCCACTTTAAGATCGGGTTTGTATGGCGACGGCAACTAAGCCCAGGTTCCGTGGAGGACGTGGTCCTCCTAAGTCTCGCCTAGAGGTCTAGAGCACGCTTCGAGGCTTCGCGTCTAAGACTTTGCAAATCGATTTTGAAATAGAAGAATTCTCGGCTGTGTATATAAAATCTTATAAATCATAGAGAAATATTAAATAAAATAACGATCATGACTGAATATGTTATCAGTGACATGTGCAAGTTAAGCTTTGATGGAAAAAAAATATTTTGGTAGTCGCTGAAGGAGCTGAAAGCCTTACCGAAAACGTTACTTTACTACTATTAATATTTTTCGCCCTGTTGTGTGTTATAGTAATCTTGAGAGGAGGTAATCGGATGATACAATATTTAGTAAATAAGGTAGATGGGCTAAAACTTTTTTTTTCTTGAGTGAATTTTGCAGAACTCGAGTTGTTTAATCTAGACGTGGGGTCTACTGAGGACTTCAAGTTTTTGTTTAAATTTCAAATAATTCCTACTAATTAATTTACTTAAAAAAATGTCTTTTATTGAATAGGATATCAGATCAAACCCTATAGATGTTTCTTATTCATTTTACTAATGATTTTTTTTTAATACGTAAAATAAAATTGAAAAAATGAGAGTTGGACGAAAATTCGACTAAAAATGATCAGAGTGGAAAGGGTTAATATAACTCTTATATCTCAAAAAAGTCTAAAAAATATATATTATAAGTAATCATTGACCTTTATTATCCACAAATGCGAAAAAAAATAAAAACCACAATACTCGCTTCTGTAGACACATTTTGTCGCCAATGTTTTTCTCGCTCGTATCCAGTACGATGTGCTAAGAGCGATTGAAACGTATACTAGTGATACGTGCCGCGAGAATTTGGCGGCCGTTGTCATTTATGCGGCATATTAATTAGTAGAATAAAAACAAAACTACATATCATGAATAACTATTTTTATTCTTAGAATAATCCATTTAAAAAAATCAAGATAGATAAACTTGATATGATTGGGGTCTATTTTTCATCATAAATAGACCCCCTTCAGACTACGCGAATGATTTCAAGCCGCCATGACAGATCGGTCAATAAGTGTTTTATTTCTGTATTTTTTATGCAAGGTCTATTTTGTTAATATTAATATACATTGAGCTCATTATTTAGTGTTTGTATTATTATAAGTTTCTTACAACATTTTTAAATTGGTAGCTGGGTCGTTGTTAAAAAGGTTGCTCATCCCTGGTCTAATATTATAAATAATCATTGGTCTTAATTGCCTGCAATTGTCAAAAAAACAACAATATTCGATGATATCCACGCGTGCGATGTTTTTTTTCGCTCGCATCCGGTACGATAAGCCGAGTGCGAGTGACACGTACTGCGAGAGCTTATTCTGAGATGTGACATCGTATTTTAATTAGTAAAAAAAAATACTAACGCTGTTATTACGGTGTTGTTGAATCTCTTATTATTAGGAATTCTGTTATCCACTTTTGTGTTTTTTGTTTCACAAGTTGTTTATACATTTTTTGATATCTAGTCATAGTAATTTACGGGTCTCGTTAGAATGTTAAAGCTTGTTCTAGGTCGGTATCATATGTAAGAAAATTATGTTCTATATACTCTTAGCAAGTTGCAAGCCCTCGTAAATTAAAGCAACTGTCGGTCGATAAATTTCAGCATTTTTTAATTTTTTTATCCATTGGTTATTGAAATCACTTAAATAAATATCACAGATAAATAAATATTTATTATATTTGAATTGTTCGACCCTAATCTACCTGCGCCTGTGTGCGCCGCACGAACTGGTCATATGGGCGG
Source organism: Philopotamus ludificatus (assembly GCA_022495035.1). Taxonomy (NCBI): domain Eukaryota; kingdom Metazoa; phylum Arthropoda; class Insecta; order Trichoptera; family Philopotamidae; genus Philopotamus; species Philopotamus ludificatus. The sequence goes on from JAGXCT010035064.1 coordinate 56,936, forward strand.
TGCACACAGACGCATTGCGCCAGTGTCCTTGTGTGTTTGCGTCCATGAACATCGAGACGTAATAGCATATTGAGTTGTTGTATATAAATATTGTATCCCGGGAAACGTGTTATTACATATAATAAATCGTGTAAAAATATTTCGTGTTATTTTAAAACCGTGTAAAGAATATTTGAGTATTATATAAACTTGAACATTTTTGTTTATTTTTGCTTACCCACATAAACTTAAACGTTGTTTATTTGGCTCTTGACAGTCCTAGAATTTGAAGATCTTTTTATGGCTTTATCCTTAAAGTAACTATTAGAATATCCTCGCAAGTATCAGTGGTTATGTTTGATAAGGCGTTTCTATTCTTGCGATAGAACAACCACTTCTTGCGATAGAAGACACAATTGCGTATCTTCTATTTATGAATTTGAGTTCCGTTTACTTGAGAGTTTTTTTTTTACAAAGAAACAAAAAAAATATAGCTCTTGCTTTAATATAAATACAAAATCCTTGTATTTACTGGACGGAAAATGATTACATTTCGGTATTATTTGAAAAAATCGATTTCGAGCTATTAAATCATTGTATTTGGTGGTTATTTTATAGCCGTTAAAAGCACACTGTACCGTAACCACATTGGTTAAAACACTATGAAATAGTAATTAATGCGATCACACATTTGAATGATCATTAGCACAGCGGCAGAACGGGTCCACCAGACCCGAAGTAATTGGATTACGGTAAACAGACCAATTTTGCAACAAATTACTCCATGCAATGGACATTGAGTGGTTGTGTTGTAAAGGAGCGAGAATTAAGGGGATGGGTCGGAAAACTCTCCTCGGAAAACTTGCGAACGGTCGATTTTCGTTATTTTTTCAGCATTCCTCTCTGGCGCCCGTCGTAAAACAAGTTTTTTGATTGTTTCAGACAAAGCCCCGTCGGAAGCCACTTTCAGAGGGACTGAGTTCTTGTCGTACGACCTGACCCAGACCGGCGGAGAGCCCATTGTCAGCACTCAGGACGCCATCTCCATCTACTTCAAGACGAGACAATCCAACGGCTTGTTGTTTTACACAGGTGACATTTTTATTTTATTTTAAAATATTAATATAAATATATATATAAAATGTATGACGTAAATATTATATAATATATATAAAAAATACTGATAAGCGTTATCGCTTAGAATGCGTCAATTGACAATGGCTTCTTAGGCATCAGCCGAAATAGCTCAGTTGGGAGAGCGTTAGACTGAAGATCTAAAGGTCCCTGGTTCGATCCCTGGTTTCGGCATTGTTTTTTTTTATTATTTATCCATAAATAAGAGATAACATATGCACTGAACCACGAGTATCATTCAGTTATTTATCCATCAAACATCTTGTAATCCTCTTGTATAAATAATGTGTATGTGAATCAAAGTACAGGTGAATGGATATGAAATGTTTATTCAGAAAATATCTATATTTGGATGAACAGAATTGCTTAGCATGAATGAATTCGGAGCTCGGTCTATTTCAGATGATGGATTATTAAATATTCAGCTGTATAATATGACGAGGGCTATTATTAAAATTTCATATGCGGATCCATTAATATTATTACAGTTATGCATTAATAAATATTAAATTATTATTTTACCGAATCAACCTTAACCTGACTAAATCCTACGGTAATTTCCTTTATCATGGCTAATTCTGCACGCTTATTTTTTATTAATTTATCATAAATATAAATAAGCGATATAGAATGAATAAATATTATTTTCGCTTTCAATATGCACTTGTTTGATGATCGTCGTCGCTTAAACGCTTCTGAATGCAGACATGTCGCATTCCATTACCAGATGTTTACCAGAGCTTACCAGGATTATTCAGCTGAGTCGTGAAGGCGTTAACGGCTGATGGCGAACCGGGATTAAGAGCTTTGCGGTTTGCGTCGCGGCGCCTTCGATGCCGGATCGCATTCAGGATGCTATGAATGCCCCAAGCCGACGGCAGCGTCGTCTTTTAACACTCTGGGATTTAATGATGTTGATTCAATATTTTTATAAAAAAAATATGCATTATTTATTTTAAAAAATGTATTAAATCGAGTAAAGCAACACTTTTTGGCTCTGCGATCATTTGTCGTGGGACAAATCGGCGCCGACGATTCCGCCCCGACAATTGCGCCCTTGATTAATTAATAATTACAGATGCAAATATCTACAATCAGTCTATATATATCGGCTTCTACATAAATAATTTTAAAATATTATGTTGTTTCATATAATAAAGACGAATAATATGGAACTGGAATTAAAAGGCCATCCCATGAAGGACTTGAGATGGGGCTTAGTAATTAATAATAAAAAAACAGCTATGGTTACAAGGGGTTATTACTTCAGCTAGTGGAGAAATATAAATACCTTATTGCCTAGATCACGAGTGGTTAGATCAGCGAGATATCCAAAAAGACGGGAAAAAAAAGTCTGGTATTCTAAATTTTAATTACGGCGTAGAAACCTGGACCATAATGGAGAACATGAAAAAGAAAATTGACGACGTCTGCTAAGAATATCATAAACCGCTAAACGCACAAACGTGTCTGTTCTAAAAGAAATGGGGAACGACAAGAAGACCGACTTTCTAGCATAAGTCTCAGAAGGATTCTTCGATACTTTAGGCATCTTGCCAGAAGTAACGATAGCCTGGAGAAGCTAGTCGCCTTTGGAAATGTACAAGGATGCAAGGGAAGCGAGTGAAGACTGCCACGGGCTCTACCTTTGTAGTTGCGATACAGGATGCAGGATGAAAGGAATCATGGAGAGACAAAATCAAGAAGATGCCGAATAAGAATGGTCACGATCCTCAGATATGAGGATGCCTACCATAGAAGAAGTCTAGATCAGTTCGAAATTAATTGTGCAGGTGGAAATCAATGTCAAAATTTACTATAACAAGGAATGATTTCAAACGTATTTGGAGTCGCCGATTCTTCTTGAAGATCTGTCTCCGACCTCTCCGATCCAACGTGCCGTTTGTACTTCTGTATGATTGTGAGACGCTGATGGTAGTGAACAATAACTTGCTGGAGGCGTTTGAAATGTGGTGCTACCGAAGAATGTTGAAGAATTCATGGAAGGAACATGTCAAGAATAATACCGTCCTTCTTGACAAGAATCAAAAGCTTCAGGACACGTAATTCAGTACTTTGGATACAGCATTCGTGGACTAAAGTATCGCCTTCTGTATACCATTATGAAGGGAAATGTATAAGGTAAATGGTGGTTGGAAAGAAAGAAGCTGTCGTTACAAGAGTTGCAATATTCGTAACTGGGCCCGATTAGGAGCACCAGAATTGTTACACAGACAATTATATGGAGAATAAATCTGAAACAGACAAGCCACCTGAAGAAGAAAATTAATATTACCTTGTCCTCGTTCAAGTTCTAAAAATTTCAGCTTGATTTTAATTATTATTTTTTCAAAGATAATGGATGTGACAGAGGATCATATACGGCATATTTTGTAAATGATCCTCTGGAAACTACAGCTTAGATGAGGTGCCTCGTCCTGGAAGATCTGTACAGCTCGATGAATATGTCCTGCAAATCCTTAGATTTAGATATTCAACCATTCATCACACCTGTGTACTATTGGAAAAACCAACAAAATGCGCGCAGATTGTGAACTCTTCTTACTTCTCAGGGATGAACATTTTTTGACCGAATAGTAGCTGGTTTTGGGAAATAACTTCTCTGTAAATATGTCAATCTTCGAAGACAGTGAAAGGGGAAAATACTGGTTCAGTTTACTATGAACTCCTAAACCCAAACCAATATAATAAGGTCATTAGAAAAACAACAACTATCTTTGGTGTCAAGTCGAAGTTTACATAAATCGAGGAGCTGTTTGAGTAAAAAACGATGCGACTATAACACATTCATCAGACATTGCTTCATTTGATTATAATTTATTCCACAGTCTCAGAAAAAATATGAATTCTGCAGACGAACTCGACTCAATGCTGGATTAACCTTATAAGCAAAGTAAGCACGTGCTTAAGGGCTCAAGGGAATGGAGAAGAGGGGTGCGCCACAGATTTTTTATAGCCAAATGTATCATAATAATATTGCAGATAAGATGCACGAGCTAGAATTTGTTTATATGCAGAATTAATAATATTCGATAAACTTCGTATCAGTACCTTTTGCATATTTTTTGACCAATTTGGAACTGAGAAGAAAAGAAAAGGAGAGAAATACCAAGGGATAGAGTTATTTCCTTTTATAAGTGATACATAATGTCGCTTTATTATCGACTAACATTAAAAGCTGTTATAAATGCTATCAGAAGCTGATTGATGCCTATCCATAGGACTTCAACAGTCATTTTCAGCTGAAGTTCAGTGCAACAGAAAATTCAAAAACATGAATCAGTCATCAAGAAAATGTATAAATGTGTTACGTAAGATTAATTATGAAGATCTGATCAAATACTTTGCAAGGAAAAACGCAGACTTAATTATTAAGCCATAAATAAAATCAGCAGATTTTTTGATTGTTTTAATATTTGAATGACAAGTGCAAGGGGTTGCCAAAATTAGTAGATGGTTATGGCATCTGAGGGTCTTAATCTGATCCAAACATTACTAACAGAGCATTTTTAAGAAATGAAAAGATGGGATAACCTATATGACTTACATATATGTTTATACATCACCAATTTATTTATTTTATCCTGCAAAAATAATTATAGAAAACTTTACTGATTGTATTAGCGAGACCAAAAAGTAATTAAAACATTTTTTTATTAAAAAAATCTTCAATACTAATAAACAAAATAATTTATAAATACTTTTTGCCGACGTAGAGGCAATTGTTCGGTTCCCTTATACTCTAACGATCTGAAAAGGTGGTGATTCGATGTGCGAGATCCAGTGAATAGGGTAGCTGAGTTAAAAGTTCTAATCCAACCTCCCTTATTTTTTCCTGTGCTATTTTTGAAAGATCCTTTTTTGTCAGTGACCAAAACAGATCGTTTTTTTAAGTTCAAGGTTATTCATAATGTATAATTCCAAAAAAATCCCATTCCACACAAACAAGGACCTCTTTTAGTGATGATCGCGGGGTTGGAAAAGCTACTCAATGAAAAAGCTTAAGACTTTATTTACCATTTATGCTGGTTTTGATATAAAATATGAAAAAATATTAATACAAATTCTCTGAAATAGAATTTTATATTGAGTTCGTTATCCGATCTGTTTATTCAGCATACATTTTCAGTCAAGTAAATGCATTATTGTAGAGATTAAAGCGATCATGTCCGCCCTCATTGAAAACCTTTGCTCGCAATTTATTGGCTGAAAGCATCGCTTACATTCAAAGCTAATACACTGCATATATTTTCTTTTGTTTTCGCAATGCACAACTTCCATACACGTCTACAATTTGCTGAAGATCTTTTGAGCGTTCCATTCCACAAAGGGTTCCCGTATATCCCATTGTGGAACACTGTGCTCGAGCAAATACGGGCAACGAACTATCATTTTCATGGTTTTCATTTCGATTTTCCAGGCCACGGGCAGGATTATTTGAATTTGGCTGTAAGGGACGGCGGCGTCAGTTTGACCATGGGACTGTCCAATGGTAAACAAGAAATGCACATAAAGCCCACCAGAGTGAGATTCGACGATCATCAATGGCATCGCGTCACAGTGCACCGAAGAATTCAAGAGGTAATAATTTAATTATTTTTTTCTTTGATCATCAATAACAAAAACAATGGTGTAACTCTGCGAGTTTATCTCGGGAAAACTTATATTTTTTTTATTGACATAATTTTCATTAAAATTGTTCATTCCCTCCTCTCGGATTTAATCTTTTGATGGGGGAAAATCTTTGAGCAAAACTCTCGAACGGGATTATATTTTTTCCATCGTTAATAATCAACTTTAATAACCTGTCTGATTCGTTAAATTCGTAATCTTTGGATTATAACGATCAAAGCGATCCTATGCGAAATTAATTATATATTTTTTTCTTCTCCATCGTCATATCACAGGCATTGATTAATGTCTGAAAAATATTTATCCGATACATAAGCCATGTTTGCGCTACGTAATATATTTAAATAAAATATTTTCCGTGCAAATAAATTCCTCCATAATGTACATAAATATTTACTAAGCATATTTTTTTAACGATATTACATTTAATATCCTATCGTTTAATATATATATGTTTATATTTTATATTTGCTCTAGAGATGCGTAAAAAATAACGTTTTCATGTTATCTTTGTTCAAATATGTATGAGGAGATTAATTTTTTTTATGTATTTATTGACTGCGAACGAATTTATAGTTCAAGGGTTACATTTTCTCATAAAATCATATATAGAAAGACCCTTGAACACACACACACACACACAAACATACATATATGCAGAAGGCCGTAAAGTTTTTACAATGGTACGTGTCGAGGGTGGCAGCTGTTGATTTTGTAGCTAAATAAGGAAATTGTGGTATTTTATATGGGCGTAACAAAGTTGTACGTGATACGTTTGATATATTTTTAAAAATAGCTCAGATTCAATCGGAAAACTCTTTTTTTTAATATTAATTGAATCATCCAAAGAGCAAAATTTCAATTAAATTAATTTTATTTCGATGGTATTAATGCTACATTCTCAAGTTTTATTGTTGATCCATTACAGACAAGTATCAATACTTGTTTAAATATATCATATGATGATAATAATGGGGCTTTATTACGGAAAAATGGTAGTAATTGACGTGTCCAGGTCAAGAGCACTTTTTCAGGCCCAACATTGTATCCACTGTAATAAAATAGATACGTCACAACCACTCTTATCCCTTACTGACGATAAACGATCGAGTACTTGTAAATATAATAATATTGTATTTCAACAAACTATATATTTTTTATTATGAGCAATAGCTTCATTAATACGAGAAATATATTAAAAGATTTTTTTTAACAATAAATAATAATATATTATATATATAGTTTAATTGAAATTATGATAAATAGTATTATTACTTGTGTTAATATATTTTTTTCAAAGCCCTCTTTGTGTGTTTGAGGTCGCACGTGATTCGTTTTATCTGATTTGTGAGCAAAATAACTATTCCGACTAATACACTAGATTTTATCAGGATTTTCTGTTTAATTAGTACTAAAAGCTGTTAGGTTATTCGAATATATTTTAATTAAATTTTACAATAAACTTAAGTATGCATTTTGTATAAAATTAAGTGTTAATTGCAATATTTAATATAAAATTTTCATGAAAAAGCCGTTATATTTTTTTAAAGCTCGTTAATTTAGCTCTAAAATATAATAATAAAATGTATTCTATACACAAAGAAGAACATATGTATAAAAACTATTTCTATGAGCTTTTTTTTAATAATTAGTATATTACAATATATATTTTTTATCTAGCCGTGCAGATAAATCCTATAAAGGACCCTAAGTTTTTTTTGTTTTTCTCGAATAACTCTTTTAATATAAATCTTATATGTCACAAACTTTTTATATTTGTCTAAAAAATAAATACAATAAATAAATATTGTCCCTAAAAAATAAAAACAGTATTATTCGCTATTGTAGTGAAGCGCGCAATGTTTTTTCGCTCGCATCCGGTACGATATGCCGAGTGCGAGTGAAACATGCGAGTGACATGTGCTGCGAGAGCTCAGTCTGCGGAGAAATATCGCCGAGAACGTTGTCATTTACGCGTTATATATATTAGGTAAAAAATCTAAAATATCAGCTTAAATTAAGAAGCCATATCATGAATCAATATTTTTTGCATAGAGTAATCCAACTTCCTTGACTTGAAATGTTTGGGGCCTCTGAAAGACCCCCTTCGAACGACGCAGTTATTTTTGAGCCACCGTGACGGATGGGTAAACGCTTATATTAATATGATACCAAAATCAAAACTGGTAATATATTCTTGGGGTCAAATTATCAGTTTTTAAATCAAATTTATCAAAACTAAAAATTAATCTAAAGTGTTTAAGTATATAAATAAAAAAATATTTATGATATCTGTTACAACCAAGAATTCCATTTGATAACAAGGTCAATTGTATATCTAATTATTTTGTTTCTTGCATTCCCGTCAAAACTCCAATTATCATTTCATGAGTCATAAATTTATGGTTTTGCGATATACTTTCCCCCGATTAATATTTTTTTATAATCATGATATTTTTTAACATTCGATCTGCGATATACTGTAAACAGATTTAATTTAAACTTATATAAGTCTGTTATAATTTTTTTTTAAGGGCAATTATTTGAAACCATAGAAATTATAATTAGATTGGTTAATTATTTTAAATATTTTGTGCATTATATAAATCAAGCTCTTCAAAGACGAAAAATATACGCTATGGGGTAAGCTAAAAATAAATACAGATTTTAAAATTCCTGGAAATGATTAGTGTTGAGCCCTTAAAAATTCTAGAAGAATTGCAAGGATTGCTTATTAATTGTTTTATTAGTGGGACGTACGACCAAGTCCTGTTACTACAATTATTTTTATTTGGAGTCATATGTTAGAGCTGAACACAATTTACAGTAAACACATTGACACATATATTGAAGAACAATAATTATAGACAGCAGATGATTAAACACATTATTCAAATATTAATACAGACGGAATTTATTATTTATTAATTCGAAATGTTTGTCGATCGATCGTCCGTCGATGGCTCGTAGACGATGGTGATCGGGAAGTCTTCCCACTTGGATCAGCAGGGTCTCCTGGTAGTCTCCCTGCACGCGTTCCAGACAGTGACGGTCAGGGATCAGCAGGGTCTCCTTTTTTACGTCGTCTGTTTTTATTTTTAATTGCTGGTCTCGTATGTCTGTCAATTTTTAATCGATGTGGTTTGCCATGGGGAAGAATAGAGGATATATCCAGAGTCGTCATGGCGGCATCCGTGTGTAGCGCAACAAGATGGCGACTACATCTTACGCTGCATGAATGCGGGACTGGGGATTTCGTTACCCCATGATGAGACGGTACTATATGTACATCTTTATACCAGTTGTAATATACGCAAGTAATTTTTGGGCCCACTGGGCTAGTCTCTCTGGATCGGAGACGCCTTCTTTCGGGCCAAAGACTGCCGCTTATTGCGCTGACCATAGCCTATAGGACTGCCTCTACAGGGGTTCTGTCGGTCCTTGTCGGCGTTCTGCCACTCGACTTGGAACTCCAGATCCGGGCTGCGGGCTGGTTGATCCCCCCTGGCTATCGAGCACGTCTTGAGAACCAGGACATTCTCCCGACTGACGTCGAAGCTTTCGACCAAGCCACACTCAATAAGAGACTCCATAGTATTGCGTTAAAGATATGGCAATCCCGTTGGTCTGCTGAGAGTACGGGTAGAACTGGTTTCCGGTTCTTCCCCAATGTACTAGCTCGAGTTAAACTGCATTGGTTTGCTCCTGACCATTACGTGTCCCAGTTTGTCACGGGACATGGCTCCTTTAACGCCATTTTTCATCGCCTGGGCTTCAGGGATGACCCGGCTTGCGAGTTGTGTGTCTCCAATGAACAATCATTGACACATTCTTTGGGAATGTCCGGAGTTTTCTTATGAAAGAGAGACTATGCTCAATGTAGTGAGGCAGACTACTGACCCCGTATGTCACTAGGACCTTGTCTCCTCCACCCCTGCTTACAGGGCTTTTGTGACTTATACCGGCCTGGTCGGAGCAAGATTCTCCTCCCCTAACATATTACCCTTGCCTTCTTAGGTGTAAGTCGCCTGTATTTCCAACTAGTATTTAGATGCAATGGTTGCCACGATGGCTCATCAGAGGTAGTCTACATTTAGATTTACCATAGGAAGAGCCCTCCAGGAAAAACTCAGCCATATAGATTTTATTTCCCTGAACCTAAAAAAATGAAAAACATATGACTTTGGAGTATTGCTAAGAAGAATGAGATGCAAGATTCAACCGGAACGTATGATAAAAAAAAATGTAGCTTCAGGGAGTTTAACAATATTTTTATACTACTTTTGGAAAAATGTCATAAAACGTCTCTGAAATAAAAGAGATTGAAAATTTCCGTGTATTAAATATATTAGAGAAGATTGTTAAATTCTTATCCGCGGGCTCCATGGTGCCTTTGAAGCAATAAGTATAACATCTGAGTAAAAAAGGCTGCAACCCCTGGTCTATTTTATAAATGATAGCAACCTGGAGAGCTGTTGTGGGTGATGACACACCATAACCTATAACTATTTATCATTTTTCCATATTCTTCGTTTTTTTATAGACAAGGATCCCTTAAAAAGCGATGAACCGAATCAATTCACTTAATAAAAAAAAATTACAGAGATTAATCAGAAAAACGATTTTCCCGCCGCTGTAATAAGTATATTTTTTTAATATTTAAATTTAAAAGCGTATTTCGTTGTTTTCCATCGTCGAAAAAATTGCGTTCTCATTGTGCAATATTAAAATTTTCCATTGAATCGACGCGCTGTTTTTTCAGGCGATATTTTCCATCGAAACATTATTTTCACGTGTAATATTTCCCTCGCCGCTTTTCATCTCGATTCCATAATTCAACGAGGCGTTGTCCATTTGTGTTTGTCCAGGCCGGGGCTGATCGACTCGTCGGCGGAAGCACTGCTTCCAGACAATTTAACCGGACTCCATCCATTGTCTGTGCTAGACAATGGATAATAACCAATACTCGGAAAATATCTCTATCCGATGCAGTCTTGAATTTTTCAGCAAAACCGGTTATTGAACCTCCCGCAGTCCGTTTATTGTTTTCTATCGCCCTTGTCTCGTTCAGTTTCAATTTGGTCATGTTGTACCTAGTGGCTTATTTATAAACTGGCAATTTAGCCATGTCGTTGTAGCACAGTGTGTCCAAAACGAAAACAGCTTTGGAGCTTGGTCTAGCATTATTAATATGCAAAACTCTATTTTGAGGGCAGGTTATTGATCCATCAGACCGGTTACATTTTCGTCCACGTCAATTCAACGCTAACTATTATATAATGCTGTTTGTTTTTAGATAAGAACTGTATCTAATTGTAACATAAATCAATCAAGACTAATGCTCATTGACAGGTATATAAAGCAAAACCCTCGAGGAAACCCCTCGCTGCATTTTCCAAGTATCAATCAAAGCGATTGGCTAGAGCAAACTAGATTGTCTAAATATATTGCATTTAATTAATATATAACGTGTATCGTTTTTATTCATGAATTAAATATTTAAAATATGTATTATTTTCTGAGGGTGGCTGAAAGTGGCGCGGTGACGAGGTGGGCCTTTTAATTTTTTTCAAGTTGGTCTAGGTCGTAAAGGGTTGAACGATCGGCGACCGTAGACGGGTCCAATTTCGCAGTAATAGATTCGATCTATTTGTTTGCAAAAGGCATGTCACCGTATCGGATTTATGAGCCCAGCTCACAAAAGGTCACCGACATGTAAATCGAGAAGATCGATCGCTTCGCTTTTTTGTCCGATTCTTGGAAATGCGAGGTCCGACTCTTAAAATAGCACCGTTACTCGAATTTTCTTGGTATTACGAATTTTATTGATGCTGTGTACGTCAATTATTATTTAATGCGAGGGAAAATATCTCAATAGCCCAAGAAATTCCTATTTAAATAATTTATTTATTAAGTTGAGTCATTTATAACTTCCGATGCAGGGAGTCAGTTTCTATTGTTTGTAATTACTCGCAGAGTCATCTGACAAAAGATTTTTTAGGATGTTTAGATGGTTGTCAATCATTCGACAATTATTTAGTGTGATGGACGTTACGGTGGTGTTATTTCGAACCCTTAAAATGGAGAATCAAAAATTGCATATTTGTCTTTTGATAATTTGGGAATTCGAACAAGGCACTAGTGCTGGAGGGAGGATCGAAAAGATATGCAGTGTATACGGTGAAAGCCTGATAATCGATCGAGGAGTTAGAAATTGATTTGTGAAATTTCGTTCCGGAGATGAGACTTTGGAAGATGAACCAAGGGCGGTCGCACTTCCGATTACGAAGACGGTATTTTAAATGCGATATTAAAACAAAATCCATGTCAAACGACAAGGGAGTTGACAGAGAGACTCAATACGTCCCAATCTACAGTTTATTGCCACCTGGAAAATTTGGGGAAAGTCAGCAAGTTAGGCATCGTTATAAAATCGAGCCTTTTTTAGAGAGGACAATAACAGGCGATGAAAAATGGATCACTTTTGTATTGTCTGTAATTTAGGATAAAAATCAATCACCCTTACCAGACCCTAAAGCCAATATTCATGGCAAGAAGACTTTATTGTGTATATGGTGGGATCGTCGACGAATAATCCACCACGAACTGATGAAGCGCAACAAAAACGATTTCTGCCGATACATACGTTCAGCAGCTGCAAAGAGTTCATGAAAAACTATCGGAAAAGCGTCCTGCATTCGTCAATCGAAAAGGCGTTATCCTGTTACATGATAACGCCAGACCACATACGGCAAAAGTGACGCAAGAAAAAAATTTGGAGCTTAACTGGTCTGTTTTGCATAACCACCCTACTCCCTTCTTTCTTCTACGGACTACTACCTTTTCTATTCCTTACAGATTTTTTTTATGGAAAATCTTTCATTAATAAAGAACAAGTCAATCAGGCCCTTGATACTTTCATTCAGTCCAAACCTACTATTTTTTATGAGGAGGGCATTAATAAGTTGTAAATAAGCTGTGAGAAGATTATATTTAACAGTGGTGAATATATAATAAAATAGTAAAACAGTAACCTGAAATATACAGTCAACCCTTCTATAGCGCTCATCTGCTATAGAGCAGCGTATGCGACAGTGTCTCCTAAAGCGTCGTTTTCTATAAAACGCAAAATTTTGAAACATTACATTGTTTTAACAATCTCATAATAGAAAATGATTAAATCAAATATTTTGAATGGAAATTGTATTGATTTCGTTTAATTTATCAAATACAGTCAAACCTGTTTTTGTGCGATTTTTTTACGTGGTATATATAAAAACGCAAAAAATTGCATTGTATAAAATGTTTGCCTGGATGTCTTAAATCACATTGCATAAGTTAATGCTTTAACCAATTCCATTACATATGTATTGCACTATATTAGTAATAGTGAACCTTTTCGAGAAGTGGATCTAATTGGTATTTTTTTTTTAATACTAGACCGTGGGTCAAGTCATTGGCATCACCTGGAAATAGAGAGAAGGGTTATGGGGTTTTCATTCCCAAATCTTTACCAAAGATGTCAATATTTGTCATAAATTTTGCAATACTTTCAACCGCCATTAATATAATTGATCCGTTTTCCTGGAGTGTTCTATTTATGTGATTAAAATGCTGGTTAAATGCTGACATTTAATAAATTTATATTTGAAAATTCATATTTTTATTTCAAAAATAGCTTTTTTTTTCTAACACATTGAGAAACAGATTATAAAAAATAAGTTTATAAAAATAAATGCGTAAGTCACTTAAAAAGACCCGCGGGTTTACCAATTCTTCCAATTTTTGGAAGCATTTTTTTATGCATTTCATTTTATTCGGTTCGAATCCACCGCACAAAAACAGGTTTGAATATACAATTAAAAACCTAACCTCGAATATTATTTGGGTGGTTAGTATTCTATAGCGTGGTTTATATCTAGGCCCTATAAAAGGGTGGACTAAAACCCAAACTTAGGTTTTTGATCTGGATACATATGTTTTTAAATATTTATTATGTAATTTTTATATGATAATGTTTTTATTACAATATATGCTTAATTATTTATTCCTTAATATTAATTTTATCTCTTTTACATCGACAGTTGAATATAGGTATCAAAGTCCTATATTCAACTGTCCGCTGAATCTGGGAGGGATCGTGGTTCGATCAATCATGGATCCGTAGATCCTGGGGTATCATGAGGGGCTTGAACCGTTATTCAGATCGATTCGGTGTCGTGGGTGTTGTCAGAAGTGCCTGTAGCACCCAACCTACGTAAAAAATAAACACGAAGTGTTGTTATAACCCACGCGACAGCTTAACTTTGGGCTCAAATTTGGAGCCCCTATGAGATGAGCTTAATTAACTTGAAGGGCAACCATTGTAATTTCATTGAGGAACAAGGTTAAGGAGGATGCCTCTTTGCTGGGACGCAGGCAACTAGACTGACTAAGTCTGGAATCGGCTAAGATGGCGTAGTACCCTCCGGGAGATAGGGACCCGCATCGGTTTCATCAAGTTTCAAAGTAATCCTCATCAGATACATTATACATAAGAATAAGTTTTACAATAAATTCAGAAGCCAATTTCTAATATACCAACATACGGGAAACTATTCCGAAAATCAGCATTAAACTGTAAAGTAGCTCAGCAAAAAATAGTCAATCGGGTTTTTACAGTCATTTTTTAATCATACCTTGTATAATCTTATTCTCCGGAATTATTTTCTAAGATTGCAATTGTTTAACGAGCTAAGTGATATATTTCGGGGATGCTGAAACACTCTAAAATAAATAAATTAAAATTTGCACATACTGTATTGGCGAGAGGGCCGCGGCCCTCCATTCGCACAATTTACGTTTTTGCAAGAACATTCCTCGAACACGTCACGCTACACGCTGCTCCTCCCGACAAGGCTATCCGATAAGGGTCCAACCGAAAAAAGGACATAATACCCACTTTTTCCCTACGCCCAATTCTGTTATTTATATTTTTCGCATGCCTGAAAAGGGTTGGCGAATATCTCCAGGATCTGGCCGCAACGGCTCCCATGGAACATACGCCACTTTGCCGCGCCATATTTTTCCGTTCAAAAATGATTACCAGAAACGTCTTCGATAAACAGGGGGACGGCGCGGAGGGGAATCGGACTCGAAGCCGGAACCGGAAGTGGGTCACTAGCGCTCGCATCAATGCACCGCACTCGAGGTTGTTTGCGTAGCAATGTGTTCACGGTGAGCGATGGCTTCGCTTTGCGTTGTTTATGTGCGGACGTCGCCCTAATGAAAACCACAAAATTAGGTCATAAATTGGTATTTTGTTGAGGATCGGGATGATGAGCGGGCCGCTGTCGGAGGCGGCGCGTTATCTGATGGCGGCATTTGTCAAATGTCTTTGAATCTGCTCGGGACATTAGGGAATGAAATCAGATTTCGGGGAGATGAATTAAAATGGACAATCGGATTTTAGATAGACACCTCTGTGACATTTAGTTGGATTACCTAGAGTTTAGTTTTAATTATTATCTTAATGATATTACCATTTAAAATAAAAAATAGCCCATTTCACTGCCACTAATTTGAAGAAAAATGTATTTATATATAAATATATGTGTCTATTAATTATGTATAAAATATAAATTGTATTTATTAATCTGGCCGGTGCTTACGTGGTCAGTGTTATCCTGGGCAATGTAGTGCAAGAGCGCTGTCTGCATGTCAGCGCTACCAGTGTCGGGTATTGGACGGATGCGGGCCGGTAGAGGAGTGCAGGGGGGATCTTTCCGCTAAGTGTTGTGTAGTGCAAATTAATTCTTCAACCTTACATTTTCAACTATAATCATTTATCATATCTGCATTATAAATTATTAAAATCTATATTATTTCAAAAGTATTATAAATATTAACAAAAAATGGCTGAGGTTTTTCTGGAGGGCCCGCCCTACGGTGAGTCTCAACGTAGACTACGTCTGACGAGCCATTGTTGCAACCATCGCATCTAAATACTCCTTGGTAATACAGGCGACCTACATCTAAGAAGGCAAGGTTAATATGTTTAGGGGGGAGAATCTCACTCCGAACTGGCCGGCGTAAGTCACAAAAGCCCTGTAAGCAGAGATGGAAGAGACAAGGTCCTGATGACAGACGGGGCCAGGGGACCGCCTCACTACATTGAGCATAGTCTCTATTTCATAAGAAAACTCCGGACAATCCCAAAGAATGTGTCGATGGTTGTTCATTGGAGTCACAAAACTCGCAAGCTGGTTAATCCCTGAGGCCCAGACGATGAAGATTGACATTAAAGGAGCCATGTCCCGTGACAAACTGGGACACGTAATGCTCAGGAATAAACCAATGCAGCTTAATTCGAGCTAGTACATTGGAAAAGAACCAGAAACCAGTTCTGGCCGTACTCTCAGCAGACCAACGGGATTGCCATATCTTTAACGCAATATTATGCAGTCTCTTCTTGAGTGCGGCTTGGTCCAAAGCTTCGACATGGGTCGGGAGAATTTCCTGGTCCCCAAGACGTGCTCAATTTTTTTAATTAAAAAAGAGCGAAATATACTTTTATAATATTTAATATTCCGCAGCACCCCCAAATATTTTACCCACGATCCGACACTATCTATAAATTTCCAGTAAAAAAATCTAGATTATATGTACGTGGTGTTTATCTTGGTTTTTTAGTTTTTCCAAAACTTCTACGCAAAATCCATGTTATTCTGTTAAAATCGTCCATAGATAACCCTATTAATTAACCAATTAATATTTCAATTAATAAAGCGAAAAGAAATGTCTTTTTTTTATTGCGTTACTTTAAAACAAGTTTTTTCTCTGGCTGTTGTCGAGTTAACACATCATGGTTGGGACCGTTTTAAGCCTCTATTAGTGAACTTTTAGTTCTTTTATATTTTTACTTATGGCTAGAGATTAAAGAGACACAACTTCAGTATTTTATACAGGATTGAAATCAAAAGATGATACCCAGACCAAGTTCTCTACAATCCTTAAAAATCTTATGGATGATTTCAAAATTTTAAAAGTGGTTATAGGGAATTAAAGACAAATCAAAATCAGAGAGACTTCTCAAATCGATGACGACACTCTAAACTCAAGAGCAGCGTCTAATAAATCAAGGAGTTGTCACAAGACCTTGGTTATTTATAGTTAATAGTAAGGGATCATTTGAATTCTAACTCCCTCCTATGGCCTTAGAATAAGGAATAACCATGTATTATCACTACTCTCCGGATGTTAAGGGGGCGCGAGAGTAGTACCAAAAAAATGATATCCCACCGCTGCTACCAATTTGTAACGGCACCTAGACTCGAGTATCAAAAAGATAAACGACCGCTGGCGCCAAATTATGACCGTTCGGTATCAATGTCGAGATCAAAGTGAAACACGCTTTGCTTTGACAATGATGTTTATTGAAGTATTTTAGGTGTTGTCAGTTTGATGATGGATATGACGAATAAGATCCCAGAGACGAATCTCTGGTACGAGATGATGATAAGGATCCCAGAGACGTATCTCTAGTACGAGAGAAATCACGAAGATGTGACTGCAATGACGGCGTGAGCGAATCTGTCTGAATGCTTCTAAAATGGGACATATTTATACCCGTTATCACGTTACTTAGAATAATCTTTACCAGAAATAAGAAGTAGGTATTCTGCTCAAGTGATTTTCAAAGTGGGGGCCGCGAAAATTATTTGGCTTGTCGAAGATATGTGTGAATTTAAATTAATCTTTTTGCGTTGTTGAAGTCTTGGGTTGTTTTCTTTTGTTTACCCCAGAGATCTGTTTAACTCAGAGATGTTTTTTTACACGTACACATTATTCGTGGGATCATTTGAATTTTTTAATTGCAAATAAGGGTTGTGGATAAAAACATTGTTAGAAACACTGCTCTACACCAATCCGAGAATAAAAAAATAATAACTTTCATCGATTTAGGCAACTCTGGCCCTCGGCCATTATTCGCCAGAGACTGTTCTTTGTGTTTACTGGAATTTTATAAGAATAATTCACCATTAATTAATTATGCACTTACTTAATACGAAAAACTGCCAAAATTTTACGAAAGAGGTATTCAAAAACGGTATATTTAGTGAATAACGATAATTAAAAGAACAGAAGTTTACAATTTATATTAATTGTCATTTCTTTCCGCTTTGCCTTTTATTTATTTATAATATTAATATTTACGGTCAATATTAACTACATATATTCTCAAGATGTATAGTTACAATATAGTGTTAAAAATACTAACGTTGTATAAATAAAGAATGAGGTGTCCCATGTCAAGAAAACGGGTTGGGTTATCATTCATTCATGTGAAAATTCAAAAAAAAAATATGACGTATTGGGACTCTTCAGACGTTTTCATAAATAATTGAGAAAATCGATGAAAACTTATTCAAGGAGTTTCGAAATGAATCATTGATACTGCGACGTCTTTGTTACGGCTATCTGAATATTTATTTAATATTAATAAAAATGTATTAAGAGCAATTAAAAAGGTAAAAACTATGTTTTTGTAAGTTTAAATATGTACATTTTTTATTTGTATTTCTGCCCCATTTTTGATTAAAGATTGAATTTTTCCAATACTGATGATACGCCAGATTTTTTTTATTATAATGAAACTCTTTTCAATTTGTTTCAGATATCGCCGATCACCAGTTTCTGCAGGGTGAGTCAACTTTTTTTTCTTTCTTCACTATCTCCCGATTCTACCCCCACTCCCCGGTCCTTCTTCGGCCTCCCCGTACGGGATTTGTCTCGTAATGCGGGCCATAGTCACGGGATTCATTTACATTTTATCCGCAAAAAAAAAAGTTTCCATAATCTCGCCATTCAATTTGATTCGATTGGATTTCCTGCGCCTTACTGGGCCCAGTCCGTCTCCAGCTATATGGCTTATATCAATTTTCATTTCCTCGCCGTGTCATTTTCCTCTTTGCCTTCACTCCTTTTCCAGTTCCTCCACATAAATATACTGGCGAAGATCCACCACCCCGTTCTGACGTTGAAGACCCCACCCACAGGACACCATCCCGCCGCCTCCGCCACCCACCCCATTCACCGAGATAAATTGTGATAGGAAATAAATGAGACCGTTTTTTTATCGTCCCACTAATTGTTTGGGCGTGAAATATGGTCTTAATTTAAACGGCTGGACCTTTTAATTTTTAAACCAAATTAAATGTTTAATGCCGCCGGTAATAAATG
Organism: Philopotamus ludificatus; assembly: GCA_022495035.1. NCBI lineage: Eukaryota > Metazoa > Arthropoda > Insecta > Trichoptera > Philopotamidae > Philopotamus > Philopotamus ludificatus. The sequence goes on from JAGXCT010035064.1 coordinate 75,923, forward strand.
AGACTAGTTCCGCCAGGACTTCATTTGAATGAGAAAATAATTAATTTATGTCGTCCGTTGATACTACAGTCGACTGAAATAATTTGCATGTTGCATGCAGTTAATACTAGGAATTATTTTTTTAAATTTTTAACTGGAAAACATTACTCACATTGCTAACTTATACTTGTCATCGCAATCAAACTTATTTTTTAATTTATTATTCTTACAATCTCAGCTCTAAAATCAATCTACGTTTTTTCTGATTCAATTTATTTATTATTTATATATAGAGGGACCGAAAAGTAATCAAAATTTAATTTTGCTGGCGAAAAACATTAACAATCAACAAAATCATATTCCAACACTTTTTCTAGCGTAAAGGCAGTTGCTTGATTCCTTTTTTAAAAAAGTCCTTCGATTTTTGATTGAAAACTTTTCCAAGTACGTTTTCACTTTCATTTTTTAACTTTAACTATGCTCTAAGTATGCTCTAACGATCTGAAAAGGTGGTAATCCGACGGTGCGAGATCCGGTAAATAGGGTGGATGAGTTAAAAGTTACAATGCAAGCTCCCTTATTTTTTCCTGCATTATTTTTGCAGCGTAAGGCCTCGCGTTATCTTGTTGAAATATCCTTTTTGTATTATTGACCAAAACAGATCGTTTTTTTATGAGCTCTTATTTCATATGCTTGGATTGATCACAATACACTTGGGTTAAGCTATTCATAATGTATAATTTCAAAAAAATCCAAGCACACGAAAACATAGGACCTTCTTTATTGTTAGTGATGATCTAGGGGTCGAAACAGGTACTTCTCTGAAAGAAAGCCATTGATATTTTCAAACAGGATTATTGTATAGTTACTATTGAGGTCTTCTGACTAGGTTCAAGCAATTCATAGTGTATAATTCCAGAAAAATCCAATCACACATAAAGAAGGACCTTCTTTATTGTTAGTGATAGCCGAGGGGTAGGAACAAATAATTCTTCGGAAGGAAGCTATTGTATTTTTCGTACAGGATTACTGTATAGCACCCACTTCTCATCTCCAGTTACAATTCGCCGCTAAAACGGATCGGCTTCATACCGAGACAAAAGAGACGGGCAGATCGAGCGCCGTCCCTGTCAATCATGAGGAACCCAAATTCCTTGCCTGTACAATTTTCCTATGCGACGAAGATGATCTTGAACTGTAAACCATGGACAGCCAATCTTCATTGATAATTCTCCAATTGTTTGACGAGGATTGGAATCTACCATTGCCTTTTTTGGGGTTGTCCTTTTTGTCCTACATCATTGAGATTCCTAATTATATTTTTAAACTTTTTAAATCACCGAAGACACTTGTTTAGTTTCAGAATATCCCTGTATCGGTATTTTTTCACTGCTTTCTTTGCCTTCATTCCTCAATCGACACAAACTAGCTCTGAATGAGCTCATCGAAGAAATTTTGATTACTTTTCGGTCGCCTTAATATATTATTTTTCATAATATGTTCTATACATCAATATATATCATAAATATTAAAATATATTCGTTATGTCTACGTGTTCGATCTGTGTATTGATTTTACGCGGGCCAGAGGGTCTGGCCACTCGACCAAAACCCATTTCAGTTAAAACGCACGACGGTCCTTTCAGCGTTGAACATCCTATCATTAGTCGTCCGTCCCACTTTTCCCGAAAATAAAATAACACTTCAACAGTAGAATAAATGGAAAAGGGGACAGACAATAAAAAGGGCATGTAATTGTTTTGTCATCGAGTTGATTAAATTTGAATACGCGTCGGTACAACTAGGAATCGAGTTGATACACCCATTGATCAAATTGATTTGCAGCCATTATGTTAATTTGCCCATTACTAAAATTGGAGTCGAGCTCACCCCCCAAACACTCCCAGCGCAACCCCCCCGCCCACGCCCATTCTCTATCACCTGAAAGAGAAAAGTGGGGGATGAAACGGGGAGAGATCCGAGACGTGGCCGATGCGATGCCCTCGTAAAGGACAACGCCGCCTGAAACTTCATGTAAAGCGGATACGCAAAGTGCGACGTTGCCGTCTTGTGCGCTTTTCAGTCGTAAATCTCGCAATGAAAACTGCGACGGGGAAACGTTCGCGGAAAGCACGCAACTGCCGCTGAAATAATATTTTTGCGAGCGGCATAATGCAATGAAAACGGCAACGAAGGAACCGAGCGAATGTCGTAACCTGCTTATTTATAATAACCACTGTATGCCCGTTGAATAACCAACGAAGTAAACAGTGTTGTAAACGTGACGTCACCAAAGGCAACGTTAAAAACAACAAACGGCAAACGTTGCAGAGAATCAACGAACATAATTAATTTTATTATATCAAAGTGGAAAACATATCACGTAAAATAATATTTTTACATATTTTTCCTTTCGTGTCTTATTCCCTACAAAGACCTTAAGAGAATCATCAATTCTGAAATCAGTAAAGATACCTTTGTTACAGTATATTTGGGTTTTGTTTGTAATCGTATTCCGTAAAGATTTTAATGAATCATGTAGTTGGGGCTTATTCTATTTTCTGTTCCTCACATCCTTAAGAGATCATAAATTTAAAAAAAATCGCAACAGTTTCATTGAAGAGCTTTGGCCTAATCCAACATTCTCCATTTTATCTGATCTGTCGCCACATCGTTTCATCTTCTGTTTGTTTTCAATGATGCAGCATCCCGTTGTATACAGTCCAACAACCTCAGCCTTGGTCTTCCTTTCCTCCGAGGAAAGAAATACTTGTTAATCATAAGCCTTTTGGGCAGCTGATTGTCCCGCATCCTTGACACGTGACTTATGACAGCTGTAATCGGTATATCCCTGTAAATTCGATCCTCTATAAAAATTCTCGTTTCATCTATAAATAGTCGACTCAGAATTCTTTTCTCTAGGATATCCATTTGTCATCTATCTTGCTTTATCACAGGACTCGTATGTTAAGACAGGCCTGCTGAGGGTCATGTAAAACTTGACTGGTGTTTCATGAGATGAATCTCGACCGTAAATGCTGTTGAAGTCCAAAGTAGCTTAGGTTTACCAAGATGGTACTTCAGATTTCAATATTTTTTGTAATAAGTGAGCCGAGATATGTGAATTCCTGGACTGCCTCGAAGATGTGCTCGTCAACTCTCAGGGATTTAACGATTCGTCCTGGGAGAACGGGCATGTACTTTGTTTTGGTCTCATTGATCCTCGATCCCTTGCCTGTTGCTGCTATTATTGTTCGCTAGCTTGGATCCCTAGAGTCGCCCAGGATCTGGCCACAATGTCTATGTCACTGGAGTCCCTTGTTAGGCTTCCTATAATTCCCTTTTTGAGGGCTATGTAAATATGCTAAGGTATCAACTGTGTTGGATCTTAAGTTCTTACAAGAACTTGCATCAAACCTACTAGCTTTTGATGGATATTGAGATTCCTCATCGCCTCGTATAGTTTAGGTCTACGACGTCATTGTCGTTAATCGTTAACCTTATGGGACAGAATCTGCATTAACCTATTATTATCTCTGTGTATTACAATAGTCTATAGTTCAGTATATTGCGGAACACCTTATAGAGATCAATGTATCTATTTTAGTTATATGTTCCTCGTTCTAACTTTCCTTCAGCTCGTCAGTGATTAGTTTCCTCTGTGCCCCTCCAATAACTTCTCTGCATTGCCATCACTTACATCTAGACCCATGGACTTGCTCAGAGAGACAATATCCTCCACTAGCCTCTATGTCTTTTTCAGTCACTGCTTCTGACCACTGATTAGGACTTTATCAAATCTTCCTCAGTGTCAATTATGTGTCGATGACACTTCTGGAGAAGCGCTTTAGTCTTGAGTATTTATTTTATTGATAACCTGATGGTCCATGCGCTGGACTCGAAGAGTAATTTTACAGTGATGAAGTCAAATTCTGGCACCATATAATCCTGCAAGCTTAGATGGTAACCTGGATCATTGTCCATTATGAGAAGGGCCTTAAACTAAATTTGGTCGATCAAGGACGCAAGTGAGCACCATTTGAAGCACGCAAGTCGTATACCAAACAAAACCTTAGGCTTATTTCAAAGCAAACGTATACTGATGTACGATTGTACTATAACATTTTTTAATTAAATATAAAGAAAAAATAGATATTCTAAAACACAACCGGGTGTATATCAATAAAGTAAATTATACAAAAAATATACATATTTGAATTGATAATTAAATTTATATGAAGCTAGAAAAAATAATATCATCATCTCCCGCGCGTTTTAATTCCGCGCGTCACCGCCAATTTGCAAAATTTACAATGTTGCCGTAGCGAAATTCGGTTTCCATAGCGGAGTACCGGGCGTTCGTAACGTTACGGGACTGGGGGCACCCCGACAACGACTCGGTGTCGTTCGTGCACGTGACAATTACACATTTGCCGCCATGCTCCCTGCCCCGTACACATTATGAATAAAAGATGACCAATTATTGGTCGACAGAATTGAATTCTATACACACATACACACACTCCCACACTCAAATAAAACTGGGGGTGGATGGGTGGCAGACAAACTGTATCGCCGGTACAAATAACGCATTAATACACGGCGGCACGTGAGGCACTTGGAGGGTCTCGCCATGTAAAAATGCGACCAGGTGACCGGGCAGAGGCTAATTTAGAATCCAAAAATAATCAAATTGAGCTCCGTACGAAAAAAGAGACGTCTTTCTATTCGCGCAACTCTCTAATCAGGCAACGTTGCGAAATATTTCCACTGCGGACATAAATTATGAGTCCGTCTACTTTTATTCATTTTTATTGTGCCAGGTTTGATTACACTCTTTAAAAAGAGAACTCTACAAAGAATCAAACAATACGCTTTGTCGCAGGTCCCCTCTCTGAAAAGCGGGACTCGCCATTGTAATCCGGGCAACGTTTCCGTAATATTCCGTATAAACCAACTTTTAACGACGTCTTTTCAACACGTATACACGTGTTGATATATATTTTTTTTTATTATTTTATTTGTCATTGCATTCGCTGATCACCCTGTAGCGTTCGTCCCAGCGCGACGTGTTCACGCTCCGAGCGTCAAAACACGACTGAATGTAATTTAGCGATACTCAGGCGCATCCAAGTACGTATTTCCTCTCGCCTAGCTTATTTCCTTTGTGACATGCTGTTACGTCACAGTGGCGGAGGGGCCCCTGAGCGCATTAGCCATTCAGGCTGGCTGAGTGTGATGCTAGGACCCCCTGGATCTGCTTATTCAGCTCGCCTTGCCACATTGAAAGGTTTATTGCTTACTCGACCGTGTGTGCTTGTCCACATTTGCACAATGTGGAGCGAAAAAAAATATAAGAGAAGGAAATATTTAACAAACAAATTTCAGACAATAAAAAGATTATTCACGCACATCCCATTCTCGTGTAATATATGGGCATAATATCGGTCAGGCACTATTTTATTTATTACATTTTAACCAGAAATAAGCCACGCGCTCTGTATTCATGACACATTTTACTATATCAAATAAAATAATATTTATTAATAGTGATTATCACATTACAATAAATAATAATAAATCGAAAGCCCTTCGGAAAAAAATACGAGTTTTTACTATGCCTATATTATCAGATTCATTAAGGCGCAGATGCTGTATTGGCTCAGCTTAGCGAATAAGAGATTCTTTGGAATGGGCTATAGAGCCCATGCTGGGGAAAAACTCTACAATAAAATGCGCAGAGGCTGACTTGCACTTTATTGAAAAACAATTCATCAAATATACACTTCTTCTACAAGTGCTTTGTCCGTTTTCAGACGTATGCGATTTTTTGATTTGTATTTTCTTCCCGTAGATATTTTCATTTTTAGCATACTGGAACAATTCTGGACCTCAAAACCGTGTCCAATTGCGAATGCCTGGAGCTATGACAGTTATTTTCTTTCCAACCACTGATTACCTTCGAATTTTCTTTCCATGGTGGTCCTGTAGAAGGCGATACGTTTTTTGCAGTATCCATAAGCTTCTGATCCTTGTAAAGAAGTTGAAGTATAATTATATTCTTCATGTGTTCCGTCCATTGAAATGAAAGGGTTATGATTTCCTTCTTCTATGATGGTCTCTAAAAGGCCATACTTTAGTTCAAGTATGATGTGTTTAGAGTACTCGTTTCCTTTTCAACCATTTCTTGTTACAAAGTTGAAGTACAGTTGTATTCTTGACTTTTTCTGTCCATGGAATCTTTGCCATTCCACATTAGCACCACATTTGAAACGCTTCCATGCGGTTATTGTATACTGCAAGCAATGTTTATGCTTTCTAAGCATAAAGAAGAACAAACCACGTGTAGTACTGCAGTTCGGAGATGGGTCAACAGGAGGAGTCGACAAAGTAATAAATATTTAATATTTCGATAGAAGCACTTCTCGCCATTAACTCTACGTCTGAACTAACTGTAGGTACCTAAGTATTTTTTAAGTGCAGAATACAACGAGTCTTTGCTTCTAATCATGGATTTGTATTACTTTTTTTTTAATAATAACTGTTAAATCCCATCTCAGACACTAAATGATCCAAGGCTCCGTTATTAGAGAAGTGAGATAAAGAATTAATAATATTCTCCTAGGCAGAAATTTTTGAAAAAAAATTACAAGAAGGATAAAATTTATGGAGCTTTAAAGTCCCAAAATAATAGTCAGTGTTGCAGAGACTCGAATATTTTAGTCCTTATAGAGACACCTAGTTATTATGACACCTAGAAAGCTATAAACGAAAAAATATATTCTTTCTTTCGAGTTTCGGGTTGTAAACTGAGTGACTTTGAGTATTTTATTTAATCCTCTATTCAGGGTAAAACACTTGACATTGAAGAGGATCATTAAAAATATGTGAATAGAAATATGATCGATGTATTGATATCGTTCAATTTACGAAATAAAATTAAAAAGTCCTTTTCCCAAACTTTGAATGGGTGCCTTTGATTATTATTACGCGGGGTTCCGATTTCTTCGCTATAGAAGGGCTGACTGTACATGTTCTCGTTTTTTTTTTTAAAACTGTTGATTCCGGCTGACTGGTTTAATTTTGGAGCTTCCAATCCGGTACCATTTCCGAAAATCGCTCTGTTGGTTGTTAGATTCTGAACTTTTGTATATTTTTATTAATAATATATAAGTTTTAAACTATTAATTACTCATAAGCTTTATTTTAAAGTGTCACATAGTTTAAAATTATGTGATCCTGTTAAAATAGAGCTAAACGACTCGAGTTTTTTTGTAATATTAGCACTATGGTGCCCGCTGATGCGTATGTTGCATCAGCACGGGTTCGATCATTGATAACCGCATGATGCATATGCTGCACCATCACGCGTTCGATCATTGATGGCCGACAATGCAGCATACGCATCATGTTTTCGTTAACAATTTTTATCCGATAATATATCCATATAGTTTCTCGTTTATTCACAATTTTTTTTTTACCATTTTAGTCGAGCACAAAATTGCAAAATTTAAATAGGCAATATAATACTCTTATGTGGTTATAACGAATGCCGGATTTTTTCCCAAACGTTATATGAAATCTGTGCTATGGTTTATCACAAATAAAGAAAATGAATTTCACGTTAAATACGTGATCTGAATTTAATTCAAATACCACCAAATACCAACAAATAACAATAAATACCAACAAATACCAATAAATAACAATAAATGACAATAAATACCAATAAATATCAACAAATACCAACAAATACCACCAAATACCAACAAATAACAATAAATACTACCAAATAACAATAAATACTACCAAATAACAATAAATAACAATAAATAACAATAATAACAATAAAATAACAATAAATAACAATAAATAACAATAAATTACAATAAATAACAATAAATAACAATAAATTACAATAAATAACAATAAATAACAATAAATTACAATAAATAACAATAAATAAAAATAAATACCACCAAAAAAACAATAAATAAGAATAAATACCACCAAATAACAATAAATACCAACAGCTACCACCGAAATACCACCAAATAACAATAAATAAGAATAAATACCACCAAATACCAACAAATAACAATAAATACCAACAAATAACATTAAAAAAACATTAAATAACAACAAATAACAATAAATACCAACAAATACCAACAAATACCAACAAATAACAATAAATAAAAATAAATACCAACAATAAATACCAACAAATACCAAAAAATAACAATAAATACCACTAAATACCACCAAATAACAATATTGTGTATTCATATTTAAACTTCATCTCTATTCGCCAATCGTTACACCTTTGATTGGAATTTAATAATTATTTATTAAATATAGGATACATTATTTTTTATGAATTTCCCTGTCATCCAATAATTAAATTAATGTTTGCGTCGTTTTAATTAGCATCAGGCCATACACCTCGAGATTCGTCGCACTACCATGAAATATGCAGAATTTCTCTGGGGCCGAGGTCTTACCGTAAGAGCGTCGTAAGCGGCTTACGGCGCCGCGACGTCTGTTCACCATTGTTGTGGGCGCACAACATTTGCGAAATATTACCGACGCTCAGATGGAAAAGTGCACAGCGTAGCGCCACTTTATGAGCCACTCGGAAAATTGTTAGGCGAAGAAGTAAAGCGCGACGCCAATTTTTCGCAAAACGGATATCGCCAGCGAGTCGTCGGCGACGCCGCATTTATTACCGGCGACGATTTTTCACGTTAACACCTTTCGGAAAATTGATAAAAGTTTTTAAACAACTTTTATGGCGTGCGGGGATTTTAAAAGTTTTTTAATAAAACGCCATCGTTCCGTCATTACCCTGTTAAATCATTTTTATTAATATATATATAAAAAAAATAGCTTTCATTATAACCTATATTTATTTAATTCGATCAGATTGATACGGAGTTGTTTTTGGAAATTATTCATGCTGAATTTACAGTGTACATTTTTGCAGTCATTGTTGCTTAGAGGTCGCTGAGTGCTATTGACTTCCCGGAGGGCACTTGACCTCTTGCCTTCGGGGCTCCTCTAGTACCTTCTTGGCCAAACTGCGCTTTAGCATTGCTGTGTACATAAATACACACACTGACTATATTGCACAAGTGCAACGTGAAATAACCAGAGCTAAAATAGAACCCGGGGCTTAATATTTTTGCAACCCTCGCGAAATATTCTGCGGTTTCTTTTGTATTTATGTGTATACAAAACTTTTCGAGCAACAAAACTGTAATCTTCGTGCTTTGTGGTCGGTTGTAAATCCGATGAATACAATTTTGATGAAATATCGTATCTAATATTTCGGCAGGATGTTAAGTTAAGTTTTAGGTTCTTCGTTTAACCCATATTTCACATTCTTTGCCCATATAATTAATATACGACGAATATTGTTTTTAACTGATAATAATAATATCACATGTGTTACACAAATAATATAAAAAAAATGTTTGTTTGGAAGTTTGAAATATAAGCAATTTTTTCTAGAGGTAATAAGTGAAATATAAGTGAAAAAATGATAACTAAATATTATATATATTATTGAGAATTATCTCTAAGTTTTATCTTCATAATATATTAATTAATGCTTGACAATATCGAATTTCGGGCGATTTTACTTGAATTCGTTGACCTTTAAAATAAAAACATCAAATAAATTTTATTTATAACCTGTTATTAAAATACGTTATATTGGGAGTGTTATCTTTAAATATAAATATAATCAAAATTTATATACTGATAGTGAGAAGTATTTATTTTTCAATTAAAATCATACTCTGCACTAGTTTTTCGATGTAAAATATTTCTTTGCAATTTCGACAAGGAACCCGCGGTTTTTCTTATTTTTTTCCATCAACAACAGCTATTTTATATATTCTCTAAATCGAAAATAATCTTAAGAGAACACTGGCTTACATAAAATAAACAATACATATTATAAAATAATTATGAATGGTGAACCAGGATATTATTTGGACAATGGAATATATTATGGACAATTTTTAATAACTTGATTAATACTACCGGAGAATACAGTTTTTGATAATAAAGCTCTACGCCCAATAACGTTAATAATCATGTGACAATAAAAATAAGACATCTTATAGTCCTTTAAATGGATTATTCTATGAATAAAAATAGTTATTCATGATATTCTTCATAATTAGGTTGATATTTTGTATCTTTTTAATTAATAAATAAAATGCGTAAATGATAACGATCTCGGCGATGTCTCGCCGCAGACTGAGCTCTCTCACTCGCACGCTTCACTCATACCGGCACACAGATCGGATGCGAGTGAGAAAAAACATATTGTTGTTTTTATTTATTATTCGCAATTGCAGACAATAAGGACAATACTTACTTATAATATTTATTTTTAGACTGTTGTAGACAAATACAAAAAGAACTTTGTTTCTACCTTCTCTTCAGAATATTCAGAAAATGTGACATTGTCTGATAAATCTAAACAATCGTATTTTGGCTTATTTAGGCTTTGTTGGATATCTATCTATTTAGCAAAAATTTTCTTATTTAATGAAGCGAAGGTTTACTCTATCTGTTCCTGTTCTAAGCCTAAATAAACTGTGTCTATCTTAGTCTAACGATCTTCCATCTCAACTTCTGCAGCTCCTCAGTGATTAGTTCTTCCCTATAAGCACAGCTTGATTTTTTTTCTATACGTCACTGCTTACGGCCATAAATTATTACATGCAGAGTTCATTGTTCAGAACGAAACCCTTTTCAGGGTTTATTTTGTGTCAGAGGTAACTTCAAAGCTTCTCTAGAATTCAGTACGGAATAATGTACGCAAGTCATAATCCAAATAAAGGTTGTTGACAGTTAGCTTTCCTATTACAAAAAAATCGGGACCAAATTATAGAAAGCTCAGATTATAGAAACCAAAAGAATTATACGAAATTTGGGAAGAAGAATTTTTATTTTATTTTGTAAATTGAACGAAATCAGACATTAAAAACGATGATTATTTTTAATACCCATTCCTTAGATTTTTTTTGTCAAATACAAAAAGTTTGTGGCATGTAGGATTTATGGTAAGAGTTATTCCAGAAAAATCAAAACTTGGGGTACCCAACATACCCCATCGGCACGGCTAGGTAATATAATTTTACAGAAACAATCTTTTAATATTTACTCAATAGGACACGATACAAGGTTTTTTTTGGAAATATTCTAATACATTTATCGTAAAAAAGAATGTGCTACTTTTTATAAACAGAAAATATTGATTTTTTACTATTTTTCTTAACAAATTCTTGATTTATTCATCAATAGTACTTTTTTCAGATGTAGATTTTTTCAGCAGAGACATTGCAATAATTAGATGAAATTATATAAAGCTGTGATGGTTTTTACCCGATTATCGTTATCGTTATATTATTTAAGTAACATGAGTTATATTAAGATTCCCAATTATTTAGTACACAGGATTTCAACCGACAATGTGTCCAATCTCATATATCGACGAGGCTTTCGTTTCCGCAATTCAATATCCTCGATTTTTTATAGATTCTATTGCTTCTCTATATATCTATCTCCTTTTCGTCTAATCAAGATTGACATGGTGACTCTGTTTGGCCCTAAGAGGCATTGTTCCATCGATCCGGTCCTATGTTTACCTCCTGTCAAGCGTTGACCCACACACGTGCTGCCCCCACTGCCTACCCCCAGATTCGACCAGATTCAGGAATTGGGCATGTACCTATGTCGCATGTGTTCAGCCGCGATCAATAGCCAATTCTTTCGGTTCACTCGATTATATTTATATGGCGGCGCCGTCGAGCGTTAAAACCGGGTGGCAACCCTGTCGTAAAACCCCGCTTTGAGGACCGATGAATACATTAAACCGGCGACTGAGTCGCGGATCACAGGGAGCAAGCCCGGCTTAGTACAAAAGCACAGGTGAAAAAATAAGTAATGCAATGAGAATACGAATAGTAGATTATGCATACTAAATAAGTCCAAAATGCATTAAGAACTCTTGCGCATGCGTATTAGTGCCGATCTTCAACCCTCGCCCCAAACCACAACCCGCCGGCTTTATTAATAATGATCTAGTTCATAATTCCAATTTATACGATGCGTAGTTAAGATGACTGGGGGTTTTATCTGGAATCTTTACGCGCTCATAAAGTCCTCTCTACACGTTCGGCAAAAAGATAAATGTTGCCGTTTTTATGAGCGGGGTGCGCAGAGAAAAACGCAGGATTAAAAACTACTCAATTTCGCCGCTCTGCCGACAGAGGTTGTTTCATCTTGTACGTGTGTTTTTGGCGGGAAAAAAGGGACCCGCCGCCCAAAGGTTGCCGCCAGGGGTCGCGAGATAAAATTGGGCGGAAGGGTGGGCGCTCTGACCGCTGATACACGTTTAATTTAAGGAGAAACACTGCCGGAACATTTTTATAGAGGGCCTCGAACAGTGTGAACAATATATGAAAAACCCGCATTTTTCTTCGATATGAAAAGCTTGGCGTCTTTTTTACGATTCTTACGAAATTGTATTTGATATTAATTACATATTTTAGTAGATATTGAAATAAAAATTATGATTAGGGTAAAACGTATCATCAATCCCTATGTGTCTCAAAAATTGTATACACAGTTTGAATGATTATAACTTCAGTTTTCATACACATACAATTTAAATTTTAATTGCTAAATAATCTACGTGAAATGTATAACTTTTCCCCTATTAAAAATAATTATTGCTCTGATCAATACTGGTCTGACTATTGATTCACAAACTTAAAAAAATATTTCGTTTGGTATCGTGGTGCATTCTTGTTCATTTACAGCTTTTAATTCTTCCAGTGTCGTAAATTTTCTGCGGAAAATATATCTTTTAGGTAAACCCACAAGAAAAAGTCTAGTGGCATCAGATCTGAGGAACGGTAGGATATTCTATGGGACCTCTTCATCCAAGACGTCTGTTTGGAAAATTCTCATCAAGATATGCTCTTACATCACGATGATAGTGAAGAGATGCTCAATCCTTTTCGAAATAAAATTGTCATCCTCATCATAGTCCTTCTCTATTAAGAATCTCTGAATTAAAAAGATTAAATGTGGTTGATACGTATGTCTACTTGAACTCTACTATCGATTCAAAATACGATGAATCAGAAACTATTAAATACCATTATGATTGGGTTAGCCAGGATTCGTAACAATTAAAGAAGCGTATCTGATGAGTTGTATACAAATGTTTCGACTTTAATGAAATCTTAATTTTTTTGTCATCTTTCTACCATATTTTCGATAATTTGATTCGAATATATGAATTGAGCCTTAATGAGAGTTTGATTAACGTACGAAGGGGATATATTCATTAGAGTGTCAGAAATAGACGGACAAAAAAAATCGATTCTGTTATTTCAATTGAGTCTGGTGGATTCCACTCCAACATTTCAGACCTCATGAAAATTGTTTCAGGTAGCAGGACCTTTATATAGTTAAATTAATAATCAGTTGTATTTTTAAAGGTCCTGGATACCAGGATTGCTAAAGATTGAAAACTCCACAGGCGGCCGAATAATCGGGAATTTTGAGCACGGTATAAGCTAATGCGATAACTCTGTCAAATTAAACATCCCTTTATCGACTGTAAATAAAATAATTATACGGTTCAAAAGAGTTGTAAAAACGTCTGTTTCTCAGAGATCGGTTAGACCTGGACCCTCAGCTAGAAAAAAAATAGTAGTGATACTAACAGTGTTTGGTTACTTAAAAGACTCACATATAAGGTTGCAGAAAAAAAATCTTTACACAAAACACAGTTCAAAGGGATCTCTATAGTGTTGGGCTTACAAAGGCTTTATGGAATTATGGAATTAATATTCTGTGTTGGAATATCAAATTCAAAAATATTTATTTGTGTTTTAGGAGATGAATATATTGGCCATTGTTTGACAACATAATTGAAAAAATCTATACACGTTTATAGAAGATCGAGCTCCTCGCTATAAGTCGCGCAAAACAACTACTTGGAAAGACGATCAAAGTCTCCATATTATGCCTTAGCTCGATAATCTTCAGATAATAATCGAACCGAAAACGTTTGGGATGTATTAGAAATAAATATGCAAAAAAAGATCCCAGAAAACTCAGTGAAAAACCGTGAAAACTCAGCAGTAAAGATTGGTTAATGACGTTTTTAATGGAATAATGGACTAAAATCTTACAAAAGACCATCGATCACTCAGGATTAAGGCACTTTTGTATTAGAGAGGGAGATCTACTATATATTAAATTCAAAATAATCTAGAAAATAAGATACCGGTTTTTTAAATGTATTATCTGTAATATGGAGCATCTATTTACATTTGACAGATATTTTGTGAGTGTATGATGAATATGGAGGATATATTTGCAATGCTTTTATAATAATTTACACCATACCTTTGCGATTTTGAGATTTATGATAGTATGAGATGAGATAGTATGAGATATGTATTTAAATAATATTATGATACTGAAATACTAAGGCATTTTATGATAAAAACTACCCCATAAACCTCAACAGTGGTCTTACGTATTTTTAGCTTAGACATTTTAATGCTTAAGTATGAAATAAAAATATGATACAAAAATTAAGCTAAGGAACATTAATATAAAAATTAATACAATTATGTATAATCCACTCTTTCGATCACTACTTACAAGTAACGAAAATTTAGAGCCAAAAATAAGAAGGCGAATAGGCATGACAAAAATGCGATGTCCAAAGATATCCAAACGACCAAAGATAATAAGACAAAAGAAATGGATCATAAAGAAAAACATGAGGAAGAAAATTGACGCCTATGAAATGTGGTGCTATCGACGTCTGCTGAGATTCCCATGGACCGCAAAACGCACAAACGAGTCTGTCCTAAAAGAAATGGGGAACGAAAAGAACGACCAACTTTCAACCACATGTCAAAAGGATTATGTGATACTTCAGGCATCTTGCTAGAAGAAACGAAAGCCCGAAGAAGAGATGCGGAGTACAAAGAATTCTGGTGAGCCAAAATCAAGAAGATTCCGTGCCGACTAAAGAAGAAGTACTTTCCACAATGATCGAGCAAAAATTTGCCTTAATTGCGACGTTAATGGTTGTTTTTTCGGTATCACTTATTCATAATAAAAATAATTAATTATTTACCTTTTAAAGGATTTTTCTCCTACAAATCTTGCTCTTACAGACTAACATCTTTTCTGTTCATTACAGAATTTTTTGAATGGAAAAACTTTCATTAATGATGAGCAACTCAATCAGGCCCTCGATAATTTCTTTCAGTCCAAACCCACTAAATTCTATGAGGAGGGGATCGATAAGTTGCTAATACGATTGAAGAAAGTTATATTTAACAGTGACGTATACATTATTTTTTTAAAGCAAAATTAAAGTATAATAAAAACGTCGGAAGTTATTTATGACTCGACCTCATTATTACGAAGGAAAACAGCGAGCTCCGTACAAAGTAGCCGCAATTATTTTTAAATGCAAAAATGAAATGTTTTTTAATGCTTTAGTGAAAACTAAGCGCTATGGTGCTATGGAAAATTTAATTAGTAACATATGATATGTGTTCGCCCCACATATTAAACTGAAACTTGATTCCAAAACACACACACAGTTGTATGTACGTTTCAGTAACTGAGTAGCAGACGCCAACTTTTAATTGAACACATAACTAAGGTCGAGTTTCGCCGGCAACATTTAACAATGTGCGGATTTTGTGCATAAAGCGGCCGCAAGCTCATTGCATCGGTCCGAGTGGTCGACAATTGGATTTTTTTTTTATATTCAGCAACAATTATTCAGCACCACTGCACAGTGACCGCGACCAAAAAGGAAAACGGTTGATTTATCGGCGAACGGTCGCGTATATCACATTTGAACCGACACAATGTCGATATTGAAAAATGACTGGTTTAAAAATATCGTAAAACCGCCATCGGCCTCGGTAACGACCCGCCGCTGATCGATACGATGTAAACATTATTTTTTTACAACACTATAATAACTCTGAATCATGCGATATTCGGAAAATTCGTGAAAAAAAAAATCAACCCGGGTCTATCGGTCCTATTCACAAAATTCGTAATAGATTGGCACGTGGAAACGCCGTTTTCATTTTCACGTAATAATTCGGTTATATGGGGGCGGGCACGCATGAGGGAAATTGTTGCGTGTCATGTCGGGGGAAAACCGCTTTGATTCTCAAGATATTTTCGTCATTAGGCGTCGTAAACAGGTATGCCAAATATCTGTATTATTCGCTGAATCCATCGTCATGGATCGCATGGCGCATATCTCGTTTCCGAGCGGGGTTAAATGTTCCGCGAATGTCGAACTATTCAAAGCCGCTGAAAAAAAAATCGTGAAACGCTTAAAATCTAAAAAAAATAAAGGCTTTGACATTAACATATTTGACTCAAAGGTAAAGGCATTCTCTTTACATCCTACATCGATGTTTCGTGTTTAAAAAACGTGACCTTGGCGAGTTTTCCTCAAAGGTGATTTTACATTCAATAGCGAGATTAGATACATTCTCTACTGTTCCTCATGTTTCATTCTTTTAGTCCTAATTTTTTTGGAATTCAATACAGCTAAATTTGGTCTTATTCTCCATGAGTGAACACATATTTGAGCTTTCGAGTATTCGTCTCCTGCACCGTATCTTGAAGTAAATATATTTTTATTTTGATCATCAAGGTTTCTTCTGTATATAATAATAAAATGAAAAATAATAACCCTTTGAAACGTATTATGATTGTAATAGGAATATTTTTGCTCCATTTCTTTATCCACTTAACTGTTAAAATACGATATATCATATTGTCGAATACAACGTATCATAACATTCTTTGGCATTTTTTTATTATTGAAATGAATATTTATTTAATTTTATTTATTTAATTGAAAATGAGCACAATTTGCATAGAATTTTTAGGTAGGCTCGTTATCCAAAGGGTTAAAATTATGTTAGTATATCCATGGTTACCTTGTTTTAGATTTTCAAACTGTAACTGAAACACGAGCTGCAATATATCGAACCTATTCTTCTATTCTCGGCTTATCTTCCTTTGAATTTGACACATTTTGATTAATTAAAATGAAAAATTGTCTTGGTTCATTTAAATTTAATCCCTTTCACCCTTAAAAGCTGTCATATGAGAATGACATATGCGGGGAAAAAGGCTGACGGCAGTCGTACAAGATGCTATACATTAGTAATGTAAATTATATATAGTGTTATCTCCGTATACGTCTACTCTTTTAATATAAATCCTATATGTCACAAACTTTTTGTGTTGTCTAAAAAAATCTAAGGAATGAATATTATAAAAAAACATTTTTCTTTAATGTCTGATTTCGTTCAATATACTCAACTTTTAACAACCTTTATTTGGAATGTGATTTGCGTAAATTATTCCGTACCGAATTCTAGAGAAGCTTTGAAGTGAGCTCTGACACAAAATTAACCCTGAAAAGGATTTCTTTCTTAACAATGAACTCTGCTTGAAAT
This sequence comes from Philopotamus ludificatus, assembly GCA_022495035.1. Lineage (NCBI taxonomy): Eukaryota > Metazoa > Arthropoda > Insecta > Trichoptera > Philopotamidae > Philopotamus > Philopotamus ludificatus. The sequence continues at coordinate 93,462 of JAGXCT010035064.1, forward strand.
AATTTATGGCCAGAAGCAGTGACTGTAAAGGAAAAAATTAAGCTGTACCTGTAGTAGATACTGCCCCGTTGGGAGGCCAAGACTTCGATGGAGGGACAGGGTTGAGGCGGACGCGTCCTGTTGGGGCTTGGGCGATGGATGGAGGAGGCCCAGGACCGGCAGAGATGGCCGTAATGTCCTTCAGGTGGCAGGGACTCGTTTCGGGTCGGGGGCCACATAATGTAGTGTAATGTAGTAGAGGATATTGTCTTTCTAGACGAGTCCATGGGTGATGTCGAGGAGCACAGGGAAGAGCTGACTACTGAGGTGCTGCAGAAGTTGAGATGAAAGATCATAAGACTAAGATAGACATAGTTTCTTCAGACTCAATACGTCTGGAAAAGGACCAGACGTATTGGCCTAAAATATTTTTTAGCAAAAAAATGTGCCACGTTTTTAATTAATTTATTTAAAAAAAAAGCTTTTATTGAATAGATTTTAAGATCAAACCCTATAAATCTCGATTTGAAATTATTGGGGTCTATTTTACAATTTAAATAGACCCCTTCGAACTACGCGGATGGTTTCAAGCCCGCACAACATTTTTAAATTGGTAGTTGGTCCGTCGGTAAAAAAGATTGCTCATCCCTGGTCTGGAATGACCAAACAATGTCACATTTTTGAAACATTCTGAAATGAAGGTAAAAACGAAGTTCTTTGGACAGATTTAAAGTAAACGCTAGACCTGGTTCAATTATGGAAACTAGACATAAAAGAGAAAATCAAAATTTTGTTTATTTTATTTATATTCCATTTAATTGCCATTGTTTATGTAGTTACAACCAATAACAATAATATTTTCTTTCATGGGAACGGATTAATCATTTTTCTTTTATTTTTAATAAAAAATCCATTTAGTATGCAACCTGTTTGATATAAGTCAAAGGATATGGAATGAATTAAGGAAGTATACCGAGGTACCATTATATTTGCCTAATATCGGTTTTTAATATTAGGGGTACCCATAAGTAATGTCGTTTTTTCGATGCGCCATCTTTATAATAGTCTCCTTCATCTGTTAGGTAGTAAGGACGTGTTATAAGTTTCTTTTGTGTAGCGGCTACCTGCTCGTGGTCTTTAGACAAAGAACGGTTTCTTTATCCCTCTGGCGATAATGGGAGAGACGTGTCCATCGGAACAACATCTGCAGAGCTGTATACTTTTTCAATATCATTTGAAAAAGAAAGCGACAGAGGCTACGAAGGATATTTGCGAGATTTACGGTGACATATTGGATGTCAGGAAATGCCAACGATGGTTCAAAAAATTTAAATCTAGTGATTTGTGTTTGGAAAACGAGCCTCGAAGTGGACGACCCATCCAGGCGGATGAAGCAGCCGTGAATTCTGCAATCGAAGACGACTCGATGCTGCTGACCATTGAAAAGGGCGGTACATCCTGGTCCAGTACTCAGAGGATCCTAAAGAAGTTAGGAAAGATTAAAAAAGTAGGTGTTTGTGTCCCATGCGCATTCACGCGCGACCTCATGTTGCGAAATTGACGTGTGAAAAAATTCAGGATCTTTGATGGATCACCCTGTTGCATCCTCCATACTCGCCGGGTCTCGCACCATCTGATTTTTACTTATTTCGTTCTATGGAACATTTTCTAAGTGATCAAAATTTAAATTCTTTAAAAGAGATGAATACAGTCCTTTCCGACTATTTTCAGTGAAAACCCGCAGAGTTTTACAAGAAGGGCCATGGATGATTTGATAGAAAGGTGACAGAAGTTAATAGATAATATGGGGAATTATTTTGTATAAGAAAAGTTAAATAAAGTATAAGGAAAAATTGTTTTGAATTTCATTGAAAAAAAACGACATTACTTATGGGTAATACCTATCCATTTATTGGTCATGTTTTCCTTTGGTTAAATATAGTGATTTTCCGGTCTCTGGAAATTTTCTTTTTTCGTTAAATCCTTTCATGGTGTTGCGCTACAAGTTTTCCTCTCGCCAGCAGGACACCATTGTCGAAACTTGGATCCGCAATAATAAAAAAAAGCCGCGAAAATCTGATTACCCCCCCGCCCGGCTATATTTCACGAGCGTGACGTTGACTGAGTGATAACGGAACCGCTCGTAATCTAAACGGGGGGCCGGATTCGTACCGAATAATAATAAAAAAAAATGTAATTTCCCCAGTGCGGCCCGCCAAATTTTACTGATGGCCGCGGTGATTTGTATGTGCAGACAATTTGTCATGGAAATTGGTTTTAATTCGACCATGGGCCGGATTCGATGACGGAACCTAATTTTTTTGACGGATATTAATGCTGCAGCCTGATGTAATATGGAAATTAAACAGTGCAAAGTGGAAATATATTTTATTCCGACGTTAAAAATAACTCAATAAACTATGACCGTGTTGAAGTAAACGATTGTGTATCGGGGCCAGAGGGCGTGGCCACACTTTGCGCTCGCAAATTTATCACTTTTAATACGAAATAATATATATTAATGGGCGCGATATATCGTTGCACCGTAATCGAAGTGTTAAATATTTAAATTGAGCATTATTCATGGTTTTTTATTTTTTTTATTTTAGAGATATCATAATTTTTCACCGCGGCCTGACAGAATAATAGCCCAATTAAATTTTTCACAATGCGATATTTCAATGGGGTATTGAACCGACCGCACAATGATACCGAAAAGCGGCCTTAGGTTCACATAAATAGTTCAAGTTCTCGGAATGATATGGAAAAAATGTAGTTTACGAACCCAGACCAATTTCCCCGCGTAATAACGTGTGATTTTCGCGGGCCGAAGAAAATAAGCCGGGCGACGGGACGGGTGGGGTGAAAGGGTTAAATTGTCAGTGGGACGGGGGATGCATAAATTTGGACAAAATATAAATAAAACGTAAAGTTTTAAGTCGTAGCCGGTCTGGCCTCGTAAATTGTAGAAGAACACGAAAAGTTTTAAGGTTTGGGCCCCCGAGTGCGGCCCTGGTTATTAAACTGAATTATTGCGCCGAGTGTTCAGGTCCGTAATGTACTGATAAAAGCGTTTTGATATACTTTAAGCATGTGACAAATATTACAATTAGTTTTAAAAACTTGCCAGTCTACGCATCATTAAAACTTAATTTTCTATATGTGTTTTTTTTTGTCTGGAAAATTCGTGTTTAATTTAATCGCAAAACTTTCTCTTGTTATCAAAAGGTTTTTTTAACAATGTGATCATCGGTTAAATTATATGTACTTAATTTATGATTTTTTTTCTAGATAGTTTTATAACATTCAAGTGAGTTTTGATGGCATTTTTTTGTGATTTACTGGACGATTTTTACAGAGGTTATCCAGAAAAAATATTCAAAAGAAAAAATGGCTGAAACTTTCTCGAAAGAAAACTACCCAAATGCGTTTTTAAAAAACATCAAAGAGTCCTAAACTCATAGATAAATGATTTGTTTCAACAATAAGATTTTTGACGTAATCCTAGCCATTACTTAATTTTAATTCATTATTAAAAAAATATTATGATATTTTAGATATTATTAGTGATAAATTTAGATAATGAAGTGAGTCAACAATTTCGATTAATTATATGACAACGAAATTCTTCCTTCAGTGGATTTCATCAAAGAAATTATTCACCTCCTTTGTAAATCTCTTCCTAATTTCTCAAATTTATATTAATTATTCTCTCAATGTAATCATTAATATTCAATATTAATATAAACACAAATGCCTAATAATTTGGGAAAATTCGCAAATGTGAAAAACAACTGATAGACAGAATCAAGTAAATAGCTACTGAAAAATTTTAAAATTATAAAAACTGTAATCCTAAAAATGAAAAGTTTATATGGGTTTTTAACTCGTTTTAGATTTTTTCTAATAATACAAGTTATTTTGCATTAACCCCTTGTGTGATTTGCCAGAATACAACTCGGGTAGGTATTTTGCTGACACAGTGATTTGCCCGAACTGGATCAGTCTAGAGAACGCATCGCGCGCGTTGAGTGACACTTGTCGTAATTTGATCTTTTGAGAACAATTATCCACTTTTTTCCAAGAGGTTGACCACAGGAGTGGTTAATAAACAAAACATAGATTTATTTTGTGCAGTAGATACTCAAATATAATTCTTCTACTCCTCTCGTGTCTTGTCCGTTAACGAACGTTAGCGATTATGAAGTTCATCTCAGTCCTTTTCATTACTGTCCTGTACAAGGAGGTGGAATCTCCCCCAAACCATTGTTTTAGGTTCTTCAGCCAGGGCGTTCTTGGTCTTCCCGGTCCTCGTCTTCTTTGAATCTAATATTAAAATATATATTTATTGGTCTTTATTTTATTTAACAGCTAGAATCCGTTCTGGCATTAAATCTATCTAGTTCTTTATTATTTCCATTGTTTTTTATGTTATTAGTGATATTAAATTGACAGGGCTTTTCTCTGTTGACTTTTGTTTTCATAGGACCAGGCCATTTAAATCAAGACCTAGCCATGACAATGTTGAACTCCTTAAATTTCTATTAAATCTTTGACCTGTAAAAATAAGAAAGAGTAATGAATATGTATTGTTCTATGCTGCTCGTGGCTTTAAAAACATGTGGGGCATGATGAGGTTGAAGCCCTCCCAGCCCCTCTATTTTTTTTAATCGACAATCGATCAAACAATGGAAACTTTAAACGATTTTCATCAATCAGTTGATGACGATTTTAGACAAGAGACATGCAAAATATAGTTGCATAGTCCAAAAACGTTGAAATTGTCGTTTATTTGTTGAATCGAGTAGAAAATATAGACCAGCGGGGCATAAACAAGTCTGCCCCAAATAGAGCTTTCCTCAGGAAACAAAAAGCGACCTTCTGTACACGATAAAACAGAATATTTCTCTTTACCTCTACTGAACAAACAACTTCACTCGTTTGCGTCGGGCCAACAGCTAAACTGAGGCTAGCGACTACGTATCCAGAGACAGGTGGAAACCTGCCCCGAATAGACTTACGCAGCAAACAAAAAACGTACTTCTGTATACGATAATACGGAACTTTTCTCTTTGACTCTACCTAGCCAAACAATATTATTATTTACAACAGCTAATTATTATTTTTTGTTGGGACAAATGTTTGTGGGGCAGTACCCCAGTTGCCCCTAAGGACAAACCGCCCCTGGTTCTATGGATGAAACAAGGTTCTTATTAATGAACTTCTGTATTGACGGTTTCATCGAACAGATGTAGATCTCCAACTCCATATTAAGAAAAGCATCCCTAAACCATTCCGCCTGATGGATGCTTCACTGTTCTCTCCACCTTCACCTCCTTACATACTGAATGCCATTCAAATCCGAACAAGTTAAATTAACTTTCATCCGAAAAGATAACATTCTTCCAGTCCTTTTTAGTCTAGATGTGGTAAACTTTTGCCCATTAAAGTCTTTTGGTGCGCATTTGCTTCATTATAAATGTTTTTTTAACGATCTTCCCTGAACTTCTACACTGACTTTGGTTCCTCCATCACCGATGACCTCTGTTCTTATATCCACTGCAGTTTTTAATGAGTTGGTTTAGTATAACCTTTATAAACGACGATCTTTTGGAGCGGTTGTCTTCCACTTTGGTCCTGTTCATTGTTTACGCTCTACAGGCCCAGTCTTTTGGAATCTCTTTATAAATTTAGTCACTGCAGATTGATTAACTCCTTTATTTTCCTCTTTCCTTAAGTGGGTTCTTTACGATTTACAATACTATATTTCGATATACACAATTACTTCTAGTTGTGTATATAGAAGTTTTTTAAAAAAGTTAATTAACATTTTATGAGCCGCAAGGTTTTACATCAAACCTAGCCTGGGGGCCGCATGGTTTCAACTAATGATAATCCAAGCTAACATGCACGTGTATCCATCTGTGGTCAAATAGTAGAATTACATTGTGCATCGTTATCAGAAAAAAATGCCAAGTGGGGGTATGGCTCTCACGCCAAAAGGCGTGAACGGCTCATAACGCTTGGCTACAAAATCACGCTAAAAGGCGTGAACGGCTCTTATAGTGTTGAAACAGTATTTTTTATTAAAAAATAATCATATCCTTTTCTCTGATCACGAATTTTACCTGAAATTGCAAAATAATTTAATATAAACGCAAAAATAGGATGTGCCCTGAAAATAAGCATTAATGGAGAGAAAAAAAAATGTATTATACATATTAAATATGCGTTTTTTAGCCTAATTTACGTGGTTTGAAATTATCGTGGATCTATGTAATTGTTCGTGTTAATGAAGGTCGTGTTAATAATTTGACCGAGTTTCTAAGCATTATGATATCACGAAATCGATGATATTTTATTAATTAACACAGTTATTCATAAATACGGAAAAAAATTAAACAGCCAAGTCACGAAATGTCATAGAATTTATTTTAGCATGTGAGATACGTTTTAGTGATAAAATAATAATATTAGTCGGAACAAAATTTTCATCGGTGACATTTTCTTTATTTTTAATAAAATTAGCGTTGAGAAAAAGGTATTTTTCTAATTTTTCTTTCTTGATTATTATGTTTGTTTGCATTTTTTTTAACCGTGTTTAAGCTGAAAAAATCAGCGTAAAAAGTAATTAGTGAGATTATTTTTCATTAGATTACAGGACTCCATCGCTCTCTGGATGTCAACCGCCCCATCCTCCGCGCTCGCGCAACTTTTGATCCAAGGTTAATTAGTGGAAAGACAACTTTAAACTTAACCCCCGACCCCCATGACCGTTTTCCGAGAGGCGCGAACAAACGTGGACTCCCCTAAATTACTTCATCGTGGAGTGACTCCCTCGCATTGTGGAGCACGCAAGACAGATTGCTCGGCAATCAGTCACGGCTGTCATGGCTTGGTCCATGGCACCCAGTTTACATATGCCCAGAAATTTAATCCTCTCTCCCTCTCTCTGTTTAGAGAGCAATTCGTACGGTAATAAGGCAAATGACAACAGCACGAATTACAAATGTCACAAGCGCTAAAGAGAGATCCCCCTCGGGCGGCAGCAGTTCTCAATCTGTTTTTTTTCCTCGTCGGCAATTTCCCAGTTTGATTCGAGATTACAGCCGGCGAAATTAGACGGAGGGCCTAAACGTTTTCGGCATTAGTCCAGTAATGAGTACGAATGAGGCTGTAGATGTTCATAAAGGCTCGCAATAATGTTGTGTCGTAACGTGTCGTGAAAGGCAAGTGTTAAACGGAGGCGTAAATTCAGACCTATACGATGATTAGTAATAATCAAGTGCCTAATAAATTAATTCACAACCATAAAATAAGTCTCGAAAATATTATATTTCATTCGTATATCTCGCTTAATTGAATTTTTCAGTGATTTACATACGTCCCGCTAAATGAAACCGAATGCCCCCCTCGCCAGCAAATGTAACTTTTCAGCGCCATCTGCTGACCCAGGTGTTAAATAATAATTTAGCCGGGCGTTGCAACAAGTTTTTAATTTGAATTTACTATTGTTTCAGGTTTCAGCAGTCGTGGATGATGTTTATGCAGAGCACTCTCACGTTGCGGGACAGTTCAGCATGCTGGCCTCTAGTAGGGCTTATGTGGCAGGATCGCTTAATCCCAGGGCTCTATTAGGTGCCAGGGTACATAACAACTTCATTGGCTGTCTGAAAAAGGTAATTAAGAAGCATTAAAATAATTTATTTTACATATTCCCTGCATATCTTTTAACTATGCACATAGTATTTCTTATTTAACGATGGATAATGACTAACACAAAATTCCAAAGCTTCACTCAGTATTTAAAGATGGTGAGTTGTTTAACTCTCAACCATACCCGAACCCATTTGAACTTCTAAAAACGACGAGTGCAGCTTTGAATCCGTCTGTTGACCGATAAACGATATAGTCGATGCTTTCGCTGTTTTTCCTTCTTTCTAGGATACCCTCTCTTTGATAAGGTCTTTCTCATGATGAAAGGATTGCTGTAGTGCAACAAAGTAAATAATCACTCACGACTTGTCATAAGCACATAACGCCTAGAGATGATGAGAAGACCGAGGCAAACCCCCTCCTGCTTGGTTAGACACAATTGGGAGGGTAAAACCCGATACTATCAGTGGTAGAAGATACACGTCCAAAGCCAGCAATGACCAAGAGAGGGAAACTCTTCACAAAAAACCGCATACCAAGACGGCTTGATTCCCCGCGGTATGGACACAATTGGGATCCCTCACGTCACGTGTGAGACTCAAGTTCCTTTGGCCTCGACTACCATTCGAGAATCTAGCAAGACTCTATGATACTTATACGACATATAATTACATATACATTTATGACTCATAATTCGTAGAAAACCCGTTCAAACGTGGATGGAATTTTGGGACAAACATCTGTTACTTATTGTGGTAGAATTCTGGCCTTATCCAATACTCTTCTTCGTTTTATCAGGTCAGCGGTAAGTTTTAATGATGCAGATTCCCGCTGTACACAGTTCAACCAACTCAGTCTTGGTCTTCCTTTCTTCCGGGGACAGAAAGGCTTATTACCCATAAGCCTTTTAGGCGGCTGACTGTCTCGCATCCTTGATACACGACCGTCCCACCGGAGTCTGTATAGGTCCTTGTATAGTCGGTACAGCTTCTTGTTGCTCAACTAAGCAAAAAAAATCATGCTAAGAAACCAATAAAATTAGAAGGATTTGATATAAGGAATCTTCCTGTTGATTGTTATAGTCAGAAAATGGGCAAGATGGTGAAGACTCACCTCGGGTTAGAAGGCCATTTAAATAATACTAATAACAGAAAGAGGTATGGATGATTATAAGGATCTTTTAAGATTAGTTCAAAACTAAATAAACTCTAAAAGTGAGATTTGTTTTTAAAAATTACTCTTTCTCTTCCAAACTTTTACCATCTTATCACTCCTTTAACTTCTTTCACTTCTTTAACTCAACCCATAGATCGAGGGGTTATTTGTTGTATGAAAAGACATTAGTTTAGTCTTTAGGCTTTCTTTAAACCTTTGGCAATGAAGAAAATTACATGATTAAAATCTGTAAAAAACAAACGTCATAAATATTAATCATGTTCAAATTAAAGTATATGTAGTATAAAAATCAAGAGTTTGGATTATCCGTGGTTTTCTATTATCTTAATAAATCAATAATGAAATACAATCATAAGAATTGTATTAATTGTTCTAATAGTAATAATTTATTGATTTTTTTCATTAAGAACCGTGCATAAATTATGACAATGTCTTATAAGGTTGTATAAGAATTCATTGTATAAAGGAAAGTAAGGCAAACATCCTAGGATTTAAATTAGGATATTAATTATTTAATTTTTAAATTGAATCGGAATTGAAGATTAAAAAAAAGTTAAAACTTGACAACAATACATTTTTCTTCAAGTAATACTTAATAATAGATTATTCTTTTAACATTCGTTCAAGGAATAATTGATTTGATTCTAAATTTTTTTTCTTATGATGTGCAGGATTCAGGTTCTATTTTTTACCAGAATAATCCGAATGACACTTGAAACTCTAATCAAAGTTAAAATTAAACACTTACTGGATGTACAATTCTTTTTTAAAAAAGTAAAACGAAAATACTATGATTTAAAAAATAACATTTTGATTATTTGATAAATTAATCAATAATATAATATAGAGTAAGGATATATATATATATATACATATATAGTTGTTAGAACCCTAACATTCTGAAAATACGTAATTAGCAACTTTTGAGAATGGTTAACTTTAGAGCCTGATATTAATAAACTTAATTATTAAATACTTGAATTTTCCCATTGGACTACGCTTCGTAAGGTCACTCGGATCTTGTAAAATAGAGGATGGTGTTGGATTAGACCCTATGTAAATATGTATAAGTTGCAACCCAATGATAAAATGTCTTTCTAGCTCCAAGTGTTTTCAAATTATTTAGCTATTTGCATATTCCCAAAAGTTTACAAGATTTTTCAGACATTGGGAATATCAGAAAGCTAATGTTTTATTATTTCTCTCAGTTTTTTCATCGAACATTATCAATTTAGTCTGAATCTCTTTACAATCTAATGGCCACACGTTATGGCCCACAAAGTTTATGCTCAAAACTTATTATGACTTTGAAATACGGCGCAAAAACGATCGAACACAATCAAATCCCTTATACGCCGACGTCTCCTTGCCGGATTTCGGCCCAAAATACTTGGCTCGTAAAGCCCAACCGCCCAAAGACGAGGTGAATATTAACGAGGAACAGTACATTTTTGCTCAGCCACACAAATATAACGAACTCGAAAATTTTAACGTATCGCCGATCCGAACTTCGCCAATAACAACCGGCCCTTCCCGGAAAAACAAGTTTCCGGAGCTAAATAGGAATTGGGCCAAAGGTTTGATCACCTGTAAATATTTTATAAGGGCCCAGTCACAGGACGCACATACAACATCTCTTTGTGAATTTTGTCTTCGTTCAATATTTCCACCCATATCCTTACGGCCGTTACATTATTTATGCGCCGCTCGTCCGTGCGTTTTGATAAGAGCCGATCGAAAAGTTGCGGGAGCGGCCGGCGATAAAAATAACGATTTTATTTGTGTTTCAGGTGGAGTTTTCAGCGGACACCCTGCGGTTGAATCTGATAGATTTGGCGAGGACCGGGAGCAAGCTGATCAGCGTCACTGGAGCCGTGGAGTATGCCTGCTCCTCGGGAGACACGGCTGATCCAGTCTGCTTCACTACTAGAGACTCGCACCTGGTATGTTGACGTGTTATTATATTTATTGTCTAAATATAGACCTATTAGACCCTTCGTACCGTCTGACATTGACATAGACCCAGGTGCTGCAAGCGAATCTGCAATTAGACAGGATGTTGGAAATGTGATTGCTCAAAGATGGAATGATTTATATAGCTGCTTGTGCCAGTGAGGGTCACTAGATAAGTAATGAGTGCCGCAGGTGCTGTGTATCTATTAATTACGAATACTATACCGGAGAAGGCCATTAAAATTATTTGTCCTTCAATCGACAAATTTATAAATGTTATTATGTAGAGCAAAGCCTCATTTTAAGTATCTTCAATTAAAAAATATAACTCCAATTGTAAGAATAAGTATAGGACTTACTTTATATTCAAATAAAATAACAAGGATTATCGCTTTCATTCATGATCCTACTTACCCTAAATTAATTCTAGATGGATTCTTACAAATATACTTTATCAGTCTCTTAATTCCATAATTATTTTTTAAATACCTCCCATTAAGCTATTGTGTCCTTTCAGTTCTCTGTTTGATTAGATATTCGTTTTGATTTATGCCTCTTGATGGACTCAATTCTTAACTCTTTGTAGATGAAAATATTTCAGTTAAGAATATTAAAGCGTTTCCATGATTCCATGAAAACAAAAGAAAAATTAGAAAATAAAAATAGTCTAATAGTCTCAATTTATGACGTATCTTGACATTGGTAGCTTTTTAAGATGCTTATTTTATTGTTAGCAAAAATTTTTGACTAGTTTTATGTAATCAGCGATGCTTTGGAAAAGAAAATGGAAAAATGGAAAACGTAGAATAGAGTTTTGACGTAAAACATTATTATAATAACACAATGGCCTCTGTATTCGCACAGAAATGGACATCTAAGTCAGCTTTCTATTATCAATTATGAAAAAACACAAAAAGAACCACGTTTTTCCAACATTGAGAATTTCTTTACAACTTCTTTACAAGACAAATTTTAAAATAATTAATAAATAAAGCCTCGTTAATCTTCTGGAAAATTTAAATTGAAAATATTTTATATTTTCTAACCGTATTATAGTGCGTTTGCTATATTTTTAATAATAAAAATAATATTTCTATGCTATTTTTAGACACGGAATAAAAATTTACGCACGTAAGGCAAACTGTTTTTCCACGTTTTTCCACATCACGTATACGCCACGTGAAAAAACGCTTGTCAAAATTATTTTTGTATTAAAAATACAATTTAATAATATGAAATAAATTGTAATTCTTTTTTTCAGGTGTTACCACCGTGGGAGGCTGTGAAGACCGGTTTCATCTCGTTCAAGTTCCGCACCAACGAGCCCAATGGTTTGATGGTGTTCAACACTGGTCTCAAACCACCAAGGGTAGGTTGTTCGGTAAGCAGCACAGCGAAACGCAATCGTTTGTAGTACAAGTTAATCCGACAGTTTCCCGAATATTTCTTGAACTATCTCCACAATCATTGCCTTGTATAGTGATCATTCAATTTATTTTCATCGGAAGGAGCAATCGGACGAGTCTAAGTATCATTATCATATTCATTTCCAAATATTACGAAGGCGATGTACAGTGGGCCATTTTATTTGCAACAATACATTTGATAATCTATTAAACGCTTTTTATATTCAATATCTTCTTGATTGATTCGTTGTGCAAAAGTTTAGTGCGGAAAATGTATTGATAAAAATTTTCCACGAATGAAAATTGGGGTACTAACTCTTCACAATCCGTATAAAGCACGGAAAATATACAAAGTGCATAGATATATTTTACCCATCTATAAATAAAATAATAAAATGGAGTAGATAAGGGAAAATATGTGATGCGGCAAAAGTTTTTCCACGAGTGCATATTAAAATATTTTTACATATACCCAACAAGGACGTGTTGGTTCCTTTGTTTTGGAATGTCATATGTGGTGAACTCCTTAACCCTTTAATCGCCAAACCAATTATATGGATTTTTACTGTACGCCGTATAAACTTCAAATAAAATGAAACGGTAAACATATCGACATTCTAACAATCACATTGCCTTCAAAAGATGTCTCAGCATTAATTTGCATTTAAAAATACTATATTTATTCATAAATAAATTCGTAGTAGCGTTTGCCGTGGCGGCTGTTGGTTAGCCGGCTTCGCGTGCCTGCACGCCGTGGCGTCTAAACGGTTAAAATTGTTTTATCGATGGACATTCTTGCGTACGCCGATATTTATTTGGTTGTCGAGGGTGGCTCTCGAGTCTGGCTGGAGAACAAAGTAAAAATCGCTCTTGAAGGCATTTCAGAATAGGGCGAAGCCAGTCGGCTTTCAGTTCTTCACGTCCTCCCTATTTTTTGCTTAATAATAAGGTCGCTCGAATGTCTCCTTCATTCTACCACCTGGGTATACAGATGGATGAATGTGGTCACTTTTTTGTTACATTAAAATTCCATCTTCTGTGGAATTGTAGGGTACGCAGCTGGTTGCTGGACGCACCGTTCTTCGTTGTCATTTTTTAGTAGAAACCTTTTATCAGGGAAGCGCCAAACCTTCCTTAATATCAGTAACGCGTATCGCATATCTTCAACAGTATCACTTTTAATTATTGTTGGCGTCCTTCCGCTCGACCTTCAAATCCAGCTGAGAGCCATCAGATTTTATTTAAAAAAACAGTCTCGTTGTCATCGATGCCCTCTACTATTTCACCACTCGAGGCGAATCTTTGGCAAACCTAAAGTCACGTCTCCTCGAATCGTGTATTGATGAACGGCAGGAGAGGTAGGATACCTCTTGTAAAGGGCGGACTACCTATCTCTTCTTTCCTGATATTAGAACCAGGCTAAATCGTAGGTGGTTCTTCCTACATCTCTAGCCTTTTGGGTTAGTCAATTGCTGAACTGAAGTTTAAAGAGTTTAGCCTAGTAGCATCTTCGCAGGTTCGTCTGTCAAGAGTACAATCACGTTCTGTGGTCCTGCACATCGTGCGTCACGACCTACTCCATGTTGTCCTACTCCCGGTGGAGGGCCCAATCGGATACATGGACCTGGTCAGCAATCAAACTTGCTACAGGGCTTTGCATAAAATTTCAGCGAGTTTTACTATGCTACTTTCCTTCTTCCTTCTCCCTTTTCATAAACTATTTTTAAAATCAAGAAAAAACTGCTTTTATTACACCGACTGAAGTTGTCCCAACCTGGTATATGCGGTGTAGGTAGATGGCAAGAGATAGAACTGTGTCGGACAGGTCTCACACAGCTTCATTCTGGAAAAAAAAGTTATTAACCACTTGTGTGATTTGCCCGAATACAACTCGGGTAGGTATTATGCTGACACAGTGATTTGCCCGAACTGGATTCGGGCACATCGTACACGAAATTTTATAGTGATTTGCCTCAATCCATCTCGGGTCATTCCCCCACCAGTCTAGAGAACGCATCGCGTGCGTTGAGTGACACGTGTCGTAATTTGATCTTTTCGAGAACAATTACCCACTTTTTTCCAAGAGGTTGACCACAGAAGTGGTTAAGGCAGGGATCAATAGACGTTTGAATTAGAAAGTAGAATAATACCAGATGTGTTAGTGTTAGTTATTCTTTAGATCGCATTAAATGTGAAAATGCTGATCCAATAACCATGCTGTACCAGAAAAGCCTCAAGAGTTTGCATATACTCTCCTTTAATATAGAACCAATAATTATGTACATATTCAATTAACTTAAAGTCAAAATTTACTGTCCTTTTCAATACTTACCTTTGTAAACAAAGATTTTAAACACTAATGAATATAAATGCTATTGCTCGCTTAAAAAATGAAGCAACGCGTTTTATTATTTCCTCTTATTTCATGCTGTGTTTATTGTTATTTTAATTTCATTTAAAAAGGTACAATAAACCTTGAATAAAAATATAATTAAATATAATAGCTGAAAAAAGTTTCTCGACCCCCGCATTAGAATAGTCTGTTTTAAGTAAGTTTAGGCATTACACGTTTAAGGATTGATTCATATCCATGTTTTAATATTTAATTAAAATTAAAAGCGTCTTAAAATTATGATGAAAAACATCCGGAAAATGGAAAAAGTTGCAAGTAATTTGGCCTAGTTCGGTATACACGATCTTATGTATAATTTGTTCAGTGTTAAGCAGGTCAAAATTTTATTTTTTTACGATATATTTCAATTGTCTTTGTCTGTAAGCATTTAAGCAATATTTGATTCATCGAGAGGGGTAAGAAATTTGAATTTTTAAAAACGTAACGTATTTTACTATCAACGAATCGATTATTTCAAACAATTGCGTTTCTACGTGTCTACTTACTTTTGCACTTTTATTCGTAATATAAAACGCTTACAGCAAATATATATTATTCACTACGATAGGCATTGGATTTCTAATATGATTTATTTAGACTAATTGGATGTTATTATATTATATAATCACTTAACACTGAAGACATAGACGCTTTCACAGTTACTAATCGCTTGAGTTTATATGTATCAATTATTATATATATATATAATAAAATATATATATTTATATAATACCACAATATATTATGCACGCTATCATATTTTACATCTAAAATATTACATGTCATACGCACAATCATATCATATGTATGTAGAATATCATATTAATCAATTATGATTAAGAGTATACCTTATATGTAATATTATATACCATCATTATATTATATAAATTCTTAGTATTTCATATAAATTTATTGAATATCTTAGACATTTGCGGTTGAGCGGCCATACGTCGTGGCCCCCATATGTTGTTTGGGCCACACGTTGTGGCCCAACATTTTTTTTGGCCGCAGGCGGTTAATGCATGAGTATTGTTTTGATGATTTACTATTTTTCATTATTGTAGAATTATTTTAAATGATTTATCACGCTTTTAGATTTGATCACACGAGTTTTTGTAGTGCACTGACTTAAGCTAATACATGTATCGCGATTCTAATCTTTTGATGTGTTCTGGCAGTCGGATCTGTTTGCTGTGGAGCTGCTCAATGGTCACATATATTTGCACGTGGATCTGGGATCAGGCGGTGGAAGGGTGAGAGCTTCCAGGCGTCGTGTTGACGACGCACAGTGGCACGATATAACTCTTCGTAGAAGTGGTAGAGATGGACGCGCAACTGTGGACGGCGCCTCTGTAGAATTCAGAATTGCAGGTATTAATAATAATTAAGTGGTCCCTAAACCGAAACGAGTTCCTGCCACCTGAGGGGCATTACGCCATCTCTGCCGGTCGCGGGCCTCCTCCATCCTTCGCTCAAACCCTGTCTCTCCAATGAAGTCTTGGCCTCCCAACAGGGCGGGTTCCTACAGGCCTAGAGTTTATAATAGTATGGAGCGGCCTATCGCTGCCCATTCGGGCTACATGCCCGGACAATGGTACATCCCCATACATTGCCATGACCTCAGGACCTTTCAGAATTGTCCTCGGTGATTGTGGCGCCCAGGTATTTTAATGATTTGACGCACTCAATAGACTTAGACCCCACATCCACCGAGGTCCCCTCGTCAACATCGTCAGCGTATGCCAAGAGTACCGTATCCTTCCAAGGATAGGCGTGCCGGGCTTGATATGAGGTTCTCATGCCAGCCTTCAGGGCAGAATTAAATAATATTGGGGATATAGCATACCATTGTCTCTCTCCCCTGGAAACTGCGAACGGCTGCTACAAAACCCCAACCGTTCTTATCCTGCTCACCAAATCCGAAACACACATCCTTGTCAGGTTAATAAGTTTTTTCGGGAGGCCAAGCTCGTTCATGGCACTCCATAATTTTCCTCTATGGACGCTGTCATACGCCGACAAATATGGAGTGCAGATCAATGCCACACTTCCAGGAATTGTCAATCATCTGTTTGATCGTGAAGATCTGGTCCACCGTGGATCTGCCTGGTCTGAAGCCACCTTGGTAGTTTCCTATGAGGGCCTCCGCGTAGGAAACAAAACAACATTTTTATTATGTCATGTTAAATCTAATTTATCTGTGATTGATTCTTATGCAAGATGAAATAATTCCGTACAGTTGCGTATGCTGCGTAGCTAAGAGAACTTCTCTTTATCCAACTATTTATACTTTTCCTTCTAGCTTCAAAAGCTCTAGTTTTCAAAAGTTTCCGCCTCGCAAAGTAGTTTAAATGACCTCTGCCGACTTTATTACAGTAATAGAACTTTTAATGGGCTATTAATGCTATAACCAGCCTTTATAGTTTATTCTCCAGTCTTTCCTCAATGAAAGTGATTTTCTTCCGTGTCTGAGAAGTGTAACCAAAATGACTACTTCTGCTTTAAATTACTTGTCCGTTTATCGACGTATGTATAAAGTATCGCCTTAGCTGCCATGGCTCGACAACATTTACAACTAGACGAGTTGGGAGGTCCAAAATTATTACAACTAGTTAAGGTAGTTAAGGTAGAGGTACCAGAGACGAATCTCTGGTACGAGATATAGATAATAATATCCCAGAGATTCCTTTGATACAAGTAAATTATTTATAAGATCCCAGAGACGAATCTCTGGTACGAGAAAATCACGAAGATGTGACAGACATGACGGAACGAATCACCCTGTCAACTGTCGAACTGACAACGACAGTTGGCAAGTTTTTGACAGGTTTTGTATGTTTTCTATGAAAGGGATCCGGACGCTCTGATTGGTCCGTCATCTGACGTCATGTGACGATTGATTTTTAACATTCAACTCGATAGTTCAGATCTCTACTGCAGACGATGTTGTCTGTATTCTGACTGTATCCTATTCTTCTTTTTGAGTCGGCACCCTCTTGTCTAAATATCGTGACCATTATTGTTTCGAATCTTCTTGATTTTAGCTCTCCGTGTTCATCTGAACAACGTATCTCGCATCGCAGCTACTACAGTGGAGCCCATGGCGGTCTTCACTTAGTCGCTCCAGTGGATGGGCCCTCTGCCCGTTCCCCTCCGCCCTTGTACGTTACCAAGCACGACTAGCTTGATCAGACTATCGTTTCTTCTAGTGAGATGTCCAAAGTGTCGCAGAATCTACTAATACTACTAATGAGACATGTGCTAGAAAGTCGGTCATCTTTGTCGTTGCCCATTTCTTTTAGGACAGACACGTTTGTGCGTTTACCGGTTCATGGAATTCTCAGCAGACGTCACCATTACGACATTTCTAAAGCATCGATTTTCTTTTTCATATTCTCCTTTCATTGCCTAGGTTTCCACGCCTTAACTAAAAAAAATGAGATTACTGGACTCTGCACTAAACGTTCTTTTGTCATTTGGGTATCCCCCTTAAACAATTTCATTGTTCTTCATTTGTTCTAGGTGAATCAAATCAATTAGAATTGGATGGACCACTGTACATAGGAGGCTTAGGCCCATCGCACTCATCCATAAACACACCGCCTGCATTATGGACGGCTGCATTACGACAAGGCTTCGTTGGATGCATCCGAGACTTAGTGACGGACGGAAAACCCATAGATCTCACCAGCTACGCAAGACAGCAGGATTCCGGTTAGTTGTCCATTTATTCTGTGTACAGCATACCCATGTCCAAACGTTACATTTGTTTGGGTTTTAGGATCCGTTCGACCTTCATGTCACGTTTTGCCACCGCAATGTACGCCAACCACGTGTCAACACGGAGGAGCGTGTACCGAAGGATGGAATCGTCCTCTGTGCGATTGCTCAGCGACTAGCTACACAGGTCCTACTTGCGGAAGAGGTAATTCATTGTCATATTGTTATGAATAGTCTTTAATTGTTGATGCAATAATGAGTTATTATATCCTCTTTAGAATCAGCGACGGTTTCATTGAACGGAAGCCAGCACATATCGATATCGCTGGGTCCCGAACATCTAACACAGACAGAGGAGCTGGCTCTGAGGTTCAGGACTGGAAAACCACTCGGATTGTTGCTGTTGACGACTGCTTCGAGCGCTGCGGATCGCTTGGAACTTGCAGTCGTCGCAGGTCGGGTCCGCGCCAGCGTAAGACTCGGTGAACGAGAAAAGGTTTGACATTGCCATTGTTAAAAGCACCGTTTTATTTATTTTCAATGTTTATCATTGGGTTTTTTTTCTGTTTGTTGACATATGTATACGATGTATGCTTATGGTCGAGTGTGTTATTTGTTCCTCAGAACTTATTAGCTGGACAGAACGTGAACGACAACGAGTGGCACACGGTACGGTTCTCGAGGAGGGCGTCGAATCTGAAACTTCAGGTGGACTCGGCTGTGCCCGTGAGGGGTATGTTATGTATGTATTGGGCACACCACCGCGCACACTTATTATTGTATTACCTTTGATGTTGTGAAATAATCAAATTTTGACATTGTTTGTTCATATCGTGTTAAAAAAAACCAAGAAAAATACGACTTAAAAGCTACAATTTCATGATATTAACAAGCAAAATCTTGTCAAAATACAGTACACGCCAATAAAAACTACGAGGCAATAAATTACTATTTAACTAATGCCTAATTAACCTATTTAACATCCCTCCCTTGGACCTGCAGATCCAGATCAAGGTCATCTGATGTAATTTCCAAAATGGGCTTCTTAATCCCATTGGGAGCATCCTTTGAAAACAGATCCCTTATCGAATTCATCTAAAGGGCACACCTGCCATATCTATTCAAGCATCAGGAGCAATTATACTCTTTTAAAAGGTCATACCCATTTTTAAAAAATCATGTTTTAAGCAGTTTAACTCGTATACCCCAAGCTTTTTTTTAAATTTGACTAAACTTGGTAGAAAACCCTTTAGAATTAATTATTCAGAAGAACTGTTTTATTGAGTTCATCGTTTTGAAATGATTTTTAACACTTTATGAGCCGCAAAGTTTTACATCAAACCTAGCCTGGGGGCCGCATGGTTTCATGTGATGATAATCC
>JAGXCT010035064.1:113252-138135 GCA_022495035.1 Philopotamus ludificatus
ACGCTTGGCTACAAAATCACGCCAAAAGGCGTGAATGGCTCATAAAGTGTTAATATCGGTTTGACACGAAAAAGCATATTTAAAGATTGATGAATTCCTCAAGAACTATACAGTCAAGTCTTCTATAGAACATAGTGTGGGGCTGTCACTTTTATAGAGTTTCCTTCTAGATTACCGTTATCTACAAAACGCTAAATTTTCAAACTCAAATTGCAAAATATTTAACTATGTAAAATATTGCCGTGCAAAATATTAGCCTTTATTTTGCACGGCAAGCCCTTTAGTAGACAAAAAATATAATAATAGAAAAAGGTTTGATATATTGATTTTTTTCAATTTACAAAAAACAAATAAAATGCTTAGCCCCAAATTTTAAATAGGCACCTTGTCATTTATATGGAAATTTTAAATAGCGTGGACCCCATCTTGGCGCTATAGGAGGGTTGGCTGTATATAAAAATCTCTTATTCATAGAACATACATATTTTTAAAAAAAATAGATTCTCTTTTTACATCATTTCGAAATAACACGGTTTAGCAAGTTTAAACATTTTACATTGATCTCTAACACGGTTATAAAATATTAACCGATCCGTCACGGCGGCTCGAAAACAACCGCGTCGTCAGAAGGGGTCTATTTATAATGGAAAATAGACCCCAAGCATTTCAAATGAAGATATTGATGATTTTTTTTATCAATATCTTGACTTTTTTTTTAAATAAATGGATTATTCTAAGAATAAATATAGTTCTCGCGGCTCGTATCACTGGTAATACGTTTCACCCGCATTTGACATATCGTGCCGGATGCGAGCGAGAAGAAACATGGCGCCCGTGGCAACAGAAGCTAATATTATTGTTTTTTTTTTCGTAATTGCGAGAAATAAAGATCAATGATTATATATAATATTAATTCTTTAGGCTTTTTTTTGACAAATTCAAAAAGTTTGACACGTGTAGGATTTATATCCATCAATAATACAAGACTTATTCTATATTCCCAAATAAATGTCTAATCTTACTCAAGACTGCATCTCATCCCAGAATCGCTGTCCACAGAATCCGCTCTATTGGATCTGATTTTGGATTAAGTTCTATCTTGAGAGTAACATTAGTTATCTATCTGAGCACTCTCACATTTGCTCCTGTACCTTCGTCAGCAGTTAGGATTCAAGGCATCTTTCTATAACACGTGAAGAATAAAACACAAATTTATAATATTCAAACCTCATAGTTGTTTTTGGTATGTACTATAAATATTTATTGACTCAAAAAATAAGTTATAACATTTTATTACAAAATACAATCATGAAATATTAAAGAAAAAAATGTTTGAGTCAAGAAATATTTTAGAGATACACGTGCTTTATTTTAACTACATTTGACTAAATCAAAAAATATTAAATATAACATTATTCCAAAACATCAGAAACAAATTAATCAATCGTAACTCCAACATAAAATCCGATTATATGCAATAGAAATGTTTCAATGTTAGCGATGCACAAAATTTATATGTACGTAGTAGTTTCAGTCTGAAATAATATAAAATCCCGTTAGCATGGTAAACCACATAATTAAATATGCATAGAAGTCCATATGTTGTAATATAATTATAATAATTGATAACGCCGATTTGTATAATATTAGATATCCGACGTTTGTTTCTGATGTGCGGTAATAATTGAGATGATACGTAAGCACGTGTATCGCTAAATTTCTGCGTCATTATAGAGATGTAAACGTGAGATTGCAACAATCTTGCTTTTACGTCGTTTACGTTTTATTTTCATCTTACTAGTGGGCACTTTAAACATTTACCTTAGTTACCTATCGTTATTTTAAGCTTTATTTTTCTTCAACTTTCCATTTATATATATTTTTATTGTTTCATTTTACTGTATAGAAATAATTTTCACTGTGCCTGCTCCTCTCTCTATCTCTCTCTCTCTCTCTCTCTATCTAATAGTGGATGTGAATGTTTCTTATAAAATACAATTATCAACAATTTTTAATTAAATATAAACACAATTAAATATTAAAACAAAATAAATACATGAATAATAAATAAATAATGAGAAATCACTAGATGTTAGTATAGTGCTTGTGTTTTTACATCTTTTTATATATATAAAATAATAATAATACATAATCAAATAAATAATAAAATATTAAAACATTTTTTTTATATATATTTTATCTATCTACATATATTTATAATTAATTATAATATTATACATATTTATTTGAACGATTGTTTACATTTACTCGAGATGAAATAAATCAAACAACAAATACAGTGCTTCCGCTTTATCAGTCTTCAACATCTTTCATGCTGTCTTATTATTTTCACTAATGAGAATTCTTTCATGATTGATTTTTATTTGCAATTATTATCATTTTCGATGTTGTGAAATTTGGCATTCGTTTGCAGTCGTATTAAACGTGTTTTTACTTGTTTATTTTTCGACGTATAGCCGAAACGATTTTGGGTAAAGCGTCGACGCTGGAAATCACCACGATACATCTCGGCGGACTGTTTCACGCCGAAGAGGAGATACAGATGACGACGACGCTACCGCACTTTGTCGGCTACCTGCAAGGATTCGTATTCAACGGACACAGATTCATAGACCTCGCCAAAACCATGGGATTGGGCTTCAGCAACTTGATACCGACGTATCCGCAAATCAAAGTGACCGGAAAATTCACCAAGATCGATCATCCGAACATTTATAAATCCGTTACGTTCCGATCTAAGCACACGTACGTCGGATTGCCTCTATTGAAGGCATATTCCAACGTTTATATAGATTTCTATTTTAAAACGCTGGAAAATAACGGCATTCTATTGTATAACGGCGGAAAGAAACAGGATTTCATCGCGATCGAACTGGTGAACGGACACGTTCACTATGTATTTAATCTGGGCGATGGCATCGTCACTATGAAAGATAAAGTTAAAATGCCGTTGAACGATAACCGATGGCATTCGGTGTCCGTAAGAAGACCGGCATCGAAAATACATACGTTAACCGTCGATGATACGTTCGAAGTATACAGCAGCACAGGTCAGTGCCGATTAAAAATTAACATTATAATAAAATAGCGTAAAATAAAAACGATTATATTTCAGGATCCGTATTGACTTTTGAGCTTGATAGCATTTTATATATCGGCGGCGTGATGAAGGATATGTACGCAGGACTCGGTACCGGAATTATGTCAAAGCAAGGATTCGAAGGATGTATAGCAAGTCTTGATCTTCCCGGAGAAAGCCCGTCGTTGATTGACGATGCAGTCGTACCGAGTAGTTCGCTATTAACCGGTTGCGAAGGTGATTATAACATGAATCCAACAGTCCAGATCTTTCTCCCTTCAACTTCTCAGCCTCAAAAGAGATGCCTCCGCCTCAACCTAGAGCTCCCAATTTTTTTAGACTATTCCAAAATATGTCAGACATCCAGATGTGGTTATGCACGATGCGCCCTTGATATTAAATCGACTTGAATAGAGTCCTGGGCCTCTTACAGTCCCACAGGATCCGACTCTGACACACAATAACACTCAATACAACATTAATTTAATAAAAACTTGTTTGAACATGAGATATTTTTCAGGTCCAACAAAATGTAGTCATAATGCATGTGCTAATCGAGGAGTCTGCGTTCAGCAATGGAATACATACGCTTGCGATTGCGATATGACATCATTTACCGGTCCAACGTGCTACGACGGTATTAAACACATACATAAACTGATTTAATCTTAATTAATATCCATATTTAATATCTATTCTAATGCTTCTAGAATCGATTGCGTACGAATTCGGTCCGAACAGGGGTATGGTACAGTATACGTTTCCGGGATCTCGTATTGCAGACACGGAACAGGATCTCGTAGCTCTAGGATTTGTTACGTCTCGCACTGATGCAGTTTTATTGAGAGTCGAGTCTGCTACGACTCAGGATTACATGGAAATGGAAATTGTATGCTAAAATTATGATTGATATTACCGTTTTGGATGTCAATTATTATATATATTATTTAATTTATGGCAATGTAACGTTTCAGGTGGAAGGAAATGTTTTTATGGTGTACAATGTGGGCAGTAATGATCATCCACTCGGTGATATAGGAGTGAAAGTGAGCGATAATGCATATCACGTCGTACGATTCACAAGACACGGTGCTAATTCGACTTTACAAGTAGACGATTTTAATGTGCAAGTCAATCATCCTCAAGGTATATATCTAAAATAACGTGTTCTGGGATTAGTTAAGCTTCAACTGCCACTCTTTCGAGTCATATTTTCTGTCATTTCGATGATTATAATCATGAAGAATCATTTGCGATTTGTAGAAATCGAATATGATAACCCGAATTAATTTTAATCAAGATGAATTTATTCTAAATTTTATGATTTATCATTTTTTTCTAATAAAATGACTGAAAAAAATTTTTTGATATACTGGGATACTTGAGATATTAATCTCAGGTCAATCAAAGATCTAAGTAACAAGGTAATCCTGGTGCAGGTTAATCCGTACCAGGAGCCTTAGGATCTGAGCCGAGGATCCCTCTTTGTGATAGTCTAAAACAGCTGCCGGGTGAGGCATTACTTCCGATCAAGTTTCCGTGCAGCCACTATACAGCCTGGGATCTAAAAGACGGGGCAAGTTTGTAGGGAGTGGTAATGTGGTAAGAAACAGCTGAAGGTACTGTGGCGGTCATGCTTCGCGCATTTGCTTAAGACACAAAAAAATGAGATGTATACCTGCGACCCTTTAACGAGAGGCAGGCCACCTGCAAGGGATTATGCCATTAGCGAAGATGCTAATTGGTCGCATTGAACATAGTTACACGCAGCTGCAGAAGAGTAAATTTAAATTGGATCATTGCAAAAACTAACTACCTGAGACCCTTTCTAATCCGTTCCCACGAAAACGATTGGTTAGAGGTGGGAGCCGTCCTGGATATAAATAGGGCGCCCCGAATCCCAAACTTCAGAGTCCGGGTTTACCTTCCGAAGCCCAGTGCACCGAACCGACCGGGCTGATGGCGGCTCGTCGGGGAAGAAATACTCTCTCCGATGCCTCAAAGCTGGCCCGGCAACAGCACCACTTAGCATGGTCGCAGACACTGGCGCTAGTGCTGCAGTTGCATTACAGCGTCCTACGCAGCTGAAGCCTCGACCTTCACGTGGTGGAAAAACATCGGACATCATGACCTGCAGCCCAAGAATCTTAAACAAACCCGACTAGAGTCGGTAAAATGTAAAATAGAAGCAGATCGTCGTCGCTACTTCGACGCAGTGAAACCGACGCGATCACTTTTATCTACGATATTCTTTCTGCCTTTGTGTCTGTAATTTTAAATAAATACAAATCTTATGGAGTCAGATTTTTCCATACGGAGGACTATAACCCCCACAGTACTAACCCGGGATTTGCCTTTGGATGCGAGAGAGCCGGGTCAACCTAGCCCGGGGTAGTCGCAACTCTGCACCAATTATTGATGACAGACACTAAGGATTGTTTATTACCGTCTGAAAGGGCTAGAGCGGTGAGGATACCGCCTCTGGGTAATCCAGAAAATTACTATTTTGTGGCCATGCTGCGGTGTACATCTATGTGTGTATGCTTTCTCGTTGAAATATTGATGTCGACTCTCCAGCCATTGTTCATCAGCTATATTTAGGGCGACGATGCCTCCGTTAAACCTTCTCAGTGGACATTTGTTCACTATATGGAGCATGGTTTGTTTCGGTGCTCCGCAGATGCATTTCTGTTCGGATGCCCGTCCCCAGTGGTGCAGCATGTTGATAGGAGGAACCCTGTTAGAGAAATGGTTGGATCCACTATGAGATCCTTGTTCTCCAATGGTGCTTCCTTCAAGCTTTTCTGCCATGTTGTTATTAGATTCTGGGTTTGTATGGACAGAGTGGCTGAGGGCCATTGGGATTTTCTTGATTTCAACCTTCCTGGGGAAGATGTTTAAGGTTTTTGCTTATTATGTACCTCTTCATGATAATTGGAGATGAGAAATGGATGTTTTACTCCAAAGAAGGGCACCAAAAACAATAGTTACGAAAGAACCAGGTAGCAATATCAACCCCTAATGACTCATAAAAAAATATATGTCTGTTAAGTGGGACTGGAAGAACATAATTCATTTTGAGGCGGGTCTTTGTCACCTGGAGGACACCTCCGTCTCAACCATGATGTCATGACTGTGACGGATGTTTTCCAGGTTATCTTGGCTCTTCGAATACGGGTCAGGTCGCCAATACGCGCAAACCAAGGAGCGAGCTGTCAACGTGGGTTATAACAATAATAATCAGACGAGGTTAGGGTCAATTCGTATTTAATTTACGGTCTGATCGGGTGCTACGGGCATCTCCAATAGCACACACGTCACTGAATTGGCCTGGATAGCCGCCTGGCTCTTCATATCTCTGTAGAATCTACAAGATCATGATTATGCTCAACCGCTATCGCCGCCACGTCTGATACCGGTACGCGACAATATTCGACACTTAGCGGCGGAAATAAAAAAAGCTCTTCCCTCATGCATCGAAGACAAGTGTTTTGCAGCATGACAACGCTTGCCCGCATACCTCAAAAATAACAGTTAAAAAAAATTATCTTCGATAAAAGTCAATACTTCTTACTATCGTATTTCCAGATTGATGCAACATTCTTTTTTACTACTTCTATTATATATTTATTAATTAATATATTTTTTCCAAGGTCAACAATCGACGGTATTTAACAGCCAATCGGCCGTATATGTCGGTGGCAAATGGAATAAAGCAAAATCGAGAGTCGAACGCGGATTCAGCGGGGTAGTTGCCGGTCTAGTCGTCAATGGTATACGAGTATTGGATTTAGCAGCAGAAAAAGATTCAGGCGCTTCCGTACGAGGAGACGCCCAATTAATGACTGGAATATTGGATAGAAACGAACTGCATAGAATGCAACAGGTTCACATCTATCGATATTTAAATGAGTAGATAAATATATATCTATTGTATAAAATTTATACGTTTGTAGACTCCGGCATCTGGATACGGAGGCGTCGGCGTATTAGACGAGCTGGTATTTTCTGGAGCTGGCTCCGGTTGTCGAGACGACGATGAAGACGAGTGTTTACCACCGCCGGAGCCGGGCTCAGGCGGAGACGATCTCATTACGCCAGTATACGTCCCTCCACAGCCACGTCCAACGTCCAGTACTAAAAACGATAAGGTCAGTTATACATAATAAATATTTTTAAGAAATGTATTTAAAACAGTAATTAAAAAAATTGTATATCCATGATCAATAGGCGAAGAAACGTCTATGCTATCCTCTCGATATTCAAATCTGATGTCTTTTTGCTGTGAATTAACTAAAAATAATAAAATAGTGATTAGTATATTAGCGGAGTGATTCATTTTGAGTCCCAAAATCCTTATTATGCTGTTTAATAATTAAATGCAATGTGTTTTCAGATGCGTCTTCCTGGTAAATTGCCGAAACCGGATTGTAACGACGATGAAGACTGTTTCGGCGGATCCGGCTCTTCTGAAATTGTCACTGAAGTTGATCATACGATCACTCCTAGGTAATTATTAGCATCAATATATATAAAATTGATATACTTATTATTCAATTTATTATTATTCATTCTAGTGTCGCTGCTGGTACCAGTACAGTCGAAGGCGAAGCTCCCGCGTCCATCGGCTCAAGTAGCACATCACACAGCTCAACTGGAGTCAGTCAATCTGGACATTCTATAACGCCATGGAACGTTCCGTTTACGCATACGCCGAGCGACATCACTTCCACTACGAAGTTGGAAACAACTATGAAAGAAGTAGAGCCAATAGAAGAGCATACGTCTCCGATTCAGACGACGCAGACGAGTCCTGATATCTTTACGTGGGGCCCGATTGAAGAATCTACTCCGATGTATCCTATGGTACCGGCTAGATTGCCGCCAGTACCACAGCCTCCTATATCTTACTATCCTGCTACGGCATTCACTCCGAAACGGAATGAGAGAATAAATTCAGAGGCCTCTGAATATACTGCAATGATTATCGGTGAACATTTTTTTATTTATTAAATAATTCACGGTTTATTTTATAGGTTATATTAAAGTAAACATCATAAATATTCGGGTTAAATAAAACGTTATGATTATTAAAATTATTTATTACGATTTCAACAACAGTGTGACTCGTGTAAATCGAGAGATAGAGCTTAAATAACATATATTTGATAACACATTTAATGATCATCAATACAAACCTTCGACAGACGTCCAGCTGTCAAACTAATTTGGTCACAATCCAATAGTTAACGTGCATGATTTCATGTAAAATAGTTATTTTATTTTTTAAGTATATCACATCTTTATTTCACAGTCATATGTAAAATATAATATTTAGAGATTATATTAAAAATGTTTTACGACTCGCAGCATTCGCGTGATGATACGATATGACAACTGTCAAAACACGTTGGCCGTAACTTGTCAAATATTGTGCATAGTTTTATACAAATTATTTGTATTTTGTACGTAATTCTTGATGTAAAATTATATTGAGTAAAGAAAACAATATATCGTGTGAATATAAAGATAAATCTGCAGATTTATCATTTATTTTGCTAAAAAAAATATTAAAAGTCACCCCTTTTGAGATTATCTTAAGAAAAAAGTTAATTTGAGTGCATAAATAAAAACTTATTAATACGTTATCATATTGTGGATGATACGAGAGATACTGAAACAGATTAATTGTTTTTATTTTATTTGTAGGTATCGTTGCAAGTATTTTGATAGCACTAGTTTTAATCATAATACTTATATTAAAATTCAAATCACGATCTGATCCCTCGTACAAAGTAGAGGATGATAAATCATTCCAACAAGGAGCTAGTGCTGCATTATTGGGAAATCAAGTACGTTTATAACATTTTTTATTAAAATATATATAATATTATATTATATGTAATTGATTGATTTTAAGGTACAATCGAGTCAAGCGAACATGGGATATCAGATGAACGGTTCGAATATGCAGAGAAATGCGGCACCGGTTCCATTACCGAGAAACGGTGCCAACGGCAAGAAAAGAGACAGTAAAGATATCAAAGAGTGGTACGTCTAAGTGTTAAATGAACTGTGACGTCGGACGTTGTTGATTTCTTATATGATTTCGTTTTTATGTAAACGTTGGAATTCGTTTATTAACGTCAGTGATATTTACATAGACAACTATTTTGATATAAACGCGTAAGACACGGAGGTGCATTGGTCGATAGGTAACGTGTAAGATATACGAGCTATATTAGATATCGTATTAATTTTGTATGGTAAAACAGACAGTTTATGCTTTATTTTATAAATATAGTGTTGATCTGTTGTTAAGAGTGCACTAAATAATTAAAAGAAAAATAAAAAATATATAGTGATTTAAATATTAAGCACTGCAGATATTTAATAAAGTTATAGTTGACTTCCGAGCCATGTGTAGAAAATCGGGACACGACGAAGAGGACACTCAATTGTACATATTGTGATCACGGGATTTGTCAATTTACTAAACAGGGAACGATAATAAAGATGTATAGACATTTAAAAAAAAACGTGTAGAATTATATTTTGATTTGCAGAGAGACTCTAATATCCGAAATATGCGTGAGTGTAGAGAGTGACGGTATATTTTTTATAGTCGACATAGACAATGTGAATTAAATATGGCCGTGAATTGCTGAAATTATGGACTTATTTTAGTTTTTCATATGAAAATATCGTATTTTACTTTAGAAATCGCTCAAAATATATTTATTATATCACTTCAAGCCATTTTACGTCAATTACTTTCTGATTTTCATTATTAATAATGAAGATAATATTTATAGAGGTGATTTGAAATTATATTACCGAACATTGTTATTGTTTTCTATAGAAATTATTGAAAATAAGTCTGCAATTTTACGATTCACAGCCGCTAAAATTGTATATTAAAACAGATTTAATGCTAAACCCCAGAATTGTTTTAATCTAATCATCAAGTCTTAAATTAACGTATAATCTAAGCTATGTACGAGATCGGTTTAACGAAATTTTCTGTATATAGTTATTTATTTTATTATTAATTTAATAATATTAGCGACAATTTGTTATCGATTACATTATAGACTATGATTATAAATTATATTAAAATTTTATTTATGCACAATTTTGTTTTTACATACTCTGTTAACGGATTCTATGTGAAATCTTAATTTTGTAATGTGTGATTACGACATTAAGCCGATAATAATTAAATTTTCGATTAAAACTAATCATTGGATATACATTTTTATTATCTTCTAATGGATTAAATACTATTGAAAAGTTTGTTATAGCGTATGCTTTGTGATTCTTGAATTTTTACTCATAGAACGTCGAATTTAGCAATCATTTTTATATAAATATGAATATTTTTATATACATTACATACATTAAATAATTACGACATAGTTTTCAAAAAAAAATATAACAAAAAAAATCATTTGTTTCATCAGCACATGTTATAGTTCACTACATACTGTCATTTAAAAATATATTTATAAAAATAATACTGTGTATTTCTCTATTGAAATGTTCGCTTACTCGATACTATATAAATTTATTAGATAATCATTTTTTTTCTCAACGTTCACAAATGATTTTATTCAAATACTATTACAATTTAATTAAATAACGTTAATGAATTAAAAATAAATTTTCATATGAACTACAGAATGTAATCGACTGATAATTATCGCATTTTTTTTGGTTAAATCTCTTCACATCATTAGTGTTTGTATGAAAAAAGCGTTTAATTTATATGAAGCGATTACGATCAGGGGAGTGTCAGGGTATAGTTTGGTTTTACTGCTGAATTTAATTTATTTCCGGAAGATATAGTCAACATCGGAAGCGTCGGTATGACCCAATTGATCCAAGGTGTTATCAACGTTCAATGTGATCTTTTGATATAGTCAAATTTTATATAAAAAAACGCATATCAATTGGTTTTTGGGTATAGGACTGAGTATCGTACATTTTTAACCACTTAATTTTGATTTAATATTAAATTTCTAATACCGAGCAATTAGTTGGTGTACAAGATGATCGACGTATACCTCATATACACGACGGTGCTCGCCAACTGTAAAAAAATGCATATCGATGTATATAAGACTCGTTAAATTATATACATACTAATTTAATACTATTATAGCATTTAAGTCTACGAAGTCTCGCAGAACTAAGCACAAAATAATTTTCTCCTCGTATATAAAAAAAAACTCGTCTTGTTATTGAATAATAAAATTTCTTTCTTCGTTACAATACTACTGTAATTAAACTATATAAATATTAATGTAATATAACGTTTAATATATAGTTATCCTGTTTTATATATAATTTTTCATTATTTTTTACCGTAATTTTGTACAGAATGCATCGTTACTCATATCGGCAATCGTAAAATAATCATTCCGTTGATTTTAAATATTATCATGCATATGAATCATATTAAAAAATGTTTAACGTTGAGTTCTACGTCTATTTCCGATCAAATAATTAAGCTTTCATTCGACGGTTCGAGTCTCCGAGTGCGATTCAATTAATTCTGTTTCAGCGGAGGACTTTGTGTAACATTTTCAGAGCTGTGTATCGTATATAATTTTTCGTTACGATGAAACGGTGAAGATTATTCCTATTTACTCGTAAGTCTACTGTAATATAATATGACTAAAATTGTAAATATTGATTAGGTATTGCATATATGAATCTTTGCCTTTCTTCACAATATATCGTGCAATATCTGAGACTTGTATAGGCGTTAAATGTAGTTACCATCGTGCTTGCACTCAAACAATTGTACCATACTAACAGTTGTAATATGATAATGTAAGGAGCCGCGTAGCACGCTACGGCGAGGAGAGATCCTCGCGTCGCGCGCGTACGGAGACCCCCATATGTTTAGTCATTATGTAAAATCACTGATCGATCAATTTTGTAGAATAGCCGTGTTTGTAGATATATTTGAATTATTGAATAGATTTGTTCAAAGTGAGATATTGTGAACGTTTGTCGGCCAACTCGTTGGTTGCGAATTATTTTATTAAATCCAATTACTTATTCTGATAGATTAATGTTACGATTACTTGTTGCAGTTATCATTTTATTTGGATGCAAAAAATAAAATAAAATTTACAAACAATACGCAACGTGTTTTATTATCAACCACATGTCACGCTTAAAACTTAATGCAAATATACAACTGTTATGTTAAAACCACAAGCTTAACCTTTTGAGATCCAATGTTTTTTTTTATAAGTTTCCACCAGCGCCAAGCGGTTCATGATGTGAGGTCTTTATTGTGTATATTCATTATTCTCATTTTTATAGTCATTCAATGTATGGTACAGTCAATCCTTCTATAGCGCTGAGGTAGGGACCACGCTATATAAAAAAAGCTATAGAAAGTTAGGCACCCATACAAAATTTGGGGTTAGGTTTTTTTTAATTGTATTTTGCGATTTGAAGCAAATCAAACATTTGACACATTTTTATATTTTCCATGACCTTGCACGTGTTTAGCTGGATAAGTATAACTCGTGCCTATAGGCGCGAGGAGGGTATTGACCTAGCATATTTCTTCCAGTTTTTTCATTCGCAACAGATGTGCCAGGGTAGTTCAAAGGGACAGTTTTTTAAGTTATTTTTTTGAAAATGCTTTAGCATATTATGAATAAATAATAAGATGGTAAATATAAATTATGAAACCTTTTCGGAAATAAGTTATATTTAGGATTATTTAGTAGAAGGGTTGACTGTATTTTTTGAAGCAATCATCAGGATGAAGTCCAAAGACCTCATTTAGTAGAATTTTTGTTGAATGCATCAGTAAACAGTCAACAGCTGAATTTTCTTCCGGGACATAATTTTACAAAAATTTATTGTTTATGTAATCAAGAAAATTGCTGACTTTTTGTGTTCTTATCCTCAAATCCGTACTTCTATCTATTATTGTTTCAAGGTGTATTGACCAGAAAAAATGGATGAACTGCTTGCAGGTAAATATTTTACTGAAAAATGGTATTCTTGAACAAAAATTGATCCATTTTTATTCACATTACAGATGACAAAAGAATGGTCATATGATAAAACAAAACATATTTCTAGAACATTCAATTGCTTCAAACAAACAAAAAAATACCTGGACAGCTATTTACACTAAAAAAAACCGCCGGAGAAAAAATGTCAAGACATACTGGAAAAATTAAATGTCCAATACGTCTGGACATAGGAGTTCAAAGGATTAACCTTACCAGGTTTAACCTAACTTATGCTATTTGAGAAGTTTTTGATTTATCTCGAATAACTCTTTTAACCCTTTGTACTCGAATGCCGCATTAGAAGCGACACAAATCAATTACGTATCATTTATAAAATTATTTTTTTTAAATAAAAATATCAATAACAAAGTTGATTAATCCTAAAAAATGCTTTGAGTTGGCGGTATGAGGACTTCAATAAATTTTGAGACCAAAAGTTAAAAATATAAATCGTATGTCGTAGTAGTCGATTTCTTTAACGCGTCCGAGTCGGGTGTGTCCGTGATCGCGTGTAGCTTTTGATGCAGTTTTGAGGCGAGATTGTGGTGTTTTGGGTTGGGATGTAATCGAATGGGATACCTATGGGCCTCGCGATGTATATTTAATACATAATATGAGGCCCATACCAGAAATATGGCAAATCAGCCATACCCGCAATTAATATTGTCACAATCCGCGACGCGTATCTGTCAACAATAACACACTAATGACCGACTATTTATTTATTACTTTATATATATAATTATTATAAGTGAGTGATGTGGTGAAGAACTCAATCCCAGCAGATGGACCTGGTTAGCCGGGAGAGCAACCGTCGCGGTCCTGTCTACAAAATCGGTAAGTGACAGATAACTATTATTTTGGGTACATGGAATGTGAGAACATGGAAGTCGCCTCAAGCATGTCAGTTAACTGTAAATGAATTAATTGATTATAATATACAAGTGACTGCCATCCAGGAGCACCGATGGATGGGTGAAGGATCGATGCTGACCCCATTGGCACGGTTAAAATAGAAGTCACGATGTTTTATCAGTTCTACTCTTCAATTTTCTCCATCTTGAAAGGTCATGTTATATAGTACAGCTTTTTTCTAATTCGATCTTCAGGCTATCCTATCCAATTCTCTTGTCTGAGGAACGAAGAATTCTTACATGCCACAGTTACAATTAAGATGCACGCATTAGTGATGTAATTAGGACATCCATCTTCAGAATTACATCTTGAAGGCATTTATCTAACCAATTATAGTATTTTTAATTCAAATCTCCATTGCTTATTTACTAATAAAAAATATCGTACTCTTTAAGAAATACATATATTATTCTAGAGTTCTTCAAAATTACTTATTTTTAAGAAAACAGTGACTCAGACATCGATTGAATTGGTTTTTGATATTTAATGCAGTTTCTTATCTACTCTTGGCGATTTTTCTTTACTATTGTGATCGTTTTAATATGTGGACATCCCTTCCACTAGACAAAATATATTATTATATGTTTTTCAATAATTACTTTGCAAATTTATGAAATTCTTTGGTTTAGATATATAGTTATAATAAAATATGTATTAAATTTAGCAAAATTTTTAAACTCAATATAATAAAAATTATACTTAAAACACATAGATGTCGCTCGATTTTTAAATAAATTTAATATATTCAAAGTTTACTTTACACATTCTGCTTTTTTACTACTTACCAACAACAATATTTATTAAATTGCATATTTTAGAAATATTTTTTTTAATAAATAATTTTTAATAAGCGATATAAATTGAATACCCCTGAAATAAGTTGATATATATTATAAATGGTTATAATCGAATAGTTAAATCCGGTTCTCCGGTTTTTATTAAAACTGTTTAATTCATATTAGAATTAAATAATTTTATATTAATGTAATACTGGACGGTATATAAATCATAATTTTAATATATGAATATGTCAAATACTTCCGGTTTTATATGTTTTTATTAGTATGTTTTTATAAGTTTTTAATTGTTGCTTAATTTTTAAAAAAATCTGTATCCATTTAAAATTTTCGAACAAATTAAAAGGTAGGCTTTATAAATAAATTATTTTTTTCGAAACAAATACAGTCATCCCTCATATAGCGCTCCCTGCTATAAAGAGGAGTGTTGACAGTCCCTCCTATAGTGCTTTTTTTTTATCTAGATCACCGTTTGTTAAAAAAACTGTTATTATTAAAAAATAGATCGATAAATTTAACGTTTGCACAATATTATATTATATAAAAAAAATTTCTCAACTATATATTAATGGAAATGTCCGGTTTTTGTAATTTTTCTAACAATTTAATTAAATTATGCAGCATCTGTAGTTATCTCATTATGGATAAAGTTATTTAACCGTGTAAAAAATGTTTTAATCGAATTTAAGGGTACAAATTATCCAATGAAGGGTGACGATGAAAACCGGTTACATCTTAACCGGATTAAGCGTCTTTTCCTTGACTTTTTTTTTACCGAGATACGTATACATAGTTATTTCGTATTGCCTATTATTTTTTACATAAATATAATTATACGGTTATAAACCGG
The DNA here is from genome assembly GCA_022495035.1 of Philopotamus ludificatus. Taxonomy (NCBI): domain Eukaryota; kingdom Metazoa; phylum Arthropoda; class Insecta; order Trichoptera; family Philopotamidae; genus Philopotamus; species Philopotamus ludificatus. The sequence continues at coordinate 128,964 of JAGXCT010035064.1, forward strand.
TTGAAATATTTTTATCGGATGTGACTTCTTGGCGTTGTCCCCTTGCGGAATCCATCCGCACTGCATTGGCCTCTGAACCGATTCCCACGTGCAGGAAACTGAATACAAACGACCGAATTAAAACCGGAAACCGGTCCGGGTTCAGCCGGAGTAGGTTTTAAAGCGGTTCTCGCGAAACTTAACCAATTGCCGGAGTCTGCAGGCGATTGCACGCCGGCAAATTGATTTTGGGCCATGATTAAGTTACTAAGCGCAGTCGAGGGTGAATCCGGTTCCGGTTCCGGTCACAACCGGAACGCTATTGACACAGGATCGAGCGGATTGTCGAGCTGCTTGCGCGAAAAGAGATCGCTATTATTAAAAAAAAATGGTTTTAAAACCGGAATCGCGCCATATGGGCCGTTTTTATGATCGATGGTAACATATCGACGCGATATTATCGGCAATTTGGAGACGGGGGCCGAATATTCAAGGGTTTGTGTGCCTAACTAGGCACGTACTTGATGGATAAACTTTGTCCTAAGGCATCGAGGGCTCCCGCTGAGACGCCGTAAACTTAATCGCAGCAATAAAAGCTATGTAAGCTTCATTATGAAATTAATAGCGGAGATGAAGCTTCAAAACTGTGCAGACATGGCAAACTAAATTTAAAACCAAGAGTGCAAGAGTAAAGTATTAATATTTTAAAGTCGCCAATTAGTTGCTAGCTAATGAAAATAAGCTTAATACATGTATAGACATTTTAAAATAATAATAATAATAATAATTAGAATAAATTATACACATATTGAGAATCAAGAGTGCTAGCTGAGATTGGCTCAAGTTGCCTAAAAATTAAAATGAAAGCTTTAGCACTGATCAGTTGTTATTTTAAGCACAATTTTCAATTAAAAAATATATCCGGTTTTTTTCCGGAAAATTTATTATTATAATCGTTAATACATCCGAGTGGCATATCTCATCCCCGGAAAATTTCGGCGACTTAATTATTTTAGGGCTCAAGTATCCCAGGCATGTGCCCCGACACTGGGCCGGTAATCCTCACGTGAGAGGTGCGGAAACATTTGCGTGCCAGAAATACTTAACCTATAAATATCATCCAGCCTCCTCCAATGGATTAGTAGGCTGGCTGCTACGCCACGATAAGGCCACTCTTGTAAATATTCATCAGAAAGTCGGAGCACCGATCTTGACTCTTCCTCTGTCTCCGTATATCCATATAAACATAAGAGGGGCTATTCAAGTGTGAAGAGGAACGAAAACTTTAAAATTGTGTCACTCGGTTGCTGAAAAAGGAAACAACTGTCTAGGTTTGATTAAAAAATATGAGGTTTTACTTCGAGTCAAGAATCGATTTTTGTGCAAAAAACCGAGGACCAAACAATTGAGTTTACATTGATTATCCCTTAAATATAGATATAGATTGATTATCCATAAAATGAGTTGATATTCTTGATATGCATTTCCATAATTAAATTGGTATATTTTTCCACATATAAATTGAAGTTGCTAGAAATAAATGTATATATCCGGTTTTCCGGTTTTTATAAAAATTGTTTTACTAATATTAGAATTTAATAATTTTATATTAAATATTCTATATAAATCATTCCTTTATTATTTTTTATATTTTTTTTATAGAATATATTGTGATTTACCTTTAATCTCATAAATGAGTTAACAAAAAAACCGGGAAACGACAATTCAGGGCAGCACAATAGGGAAATTACTCGATTTTTTTGTAAAAAATCAGTAACTTTTGTTTTATTAAGAGAAAGACTTAAATTTAAAATTCATATAGAAGTCAATTTTTTTTATATATAATATATTATAATTAAGAAAAAAACACTTGAAACAATTTACGAACCTTTGGTTCGGTTCAGAGGAAGACTTTCAAATTGAAAATAGGACGTCCAAATTTGGTTCAGATGATTTCTTCTTTCAAATCAATTTGTATAAAGAAATTATAAAACATTTAACACAATTAAATAAATTATATATTTTAGAATAAGTATTATTAATAAATGATTTTTACAACTTATATAAATTAATTACCCCTAAAATAGGTAAATATTCTTAATTTGCATCTCTATAATTAAGTTAGTAATTTTTTTTAATATATAAATTGATCAAAATAAATGTCTATATCCGGTTATCCGGTTTTTATTAAAAGTGTCTACCCTTGCGGCACGTGTCACTAGTATACGTTTCAATCGCACTTGGCACATCGTACTGGATGCGAACGAAAAAAAACATCGCGCCCGTGGCTTCAGAAGCGAAAATTGTTGTTTTTATTTTTTTCCGCAATTGCGAACAATAAATAACAATGATTATTTATAATATTTATTTTTTAGACGTTTTAGACAAATACAAAAAGTTTGTGATATGTAGGATTTTTATTAACCACTTCTGTGGTCAACTTAACCACTTCTGTGGCTCTTGGAAAAAAGTGGGTAATTGTTCTCGAAAGGTCAAATTACGACACGTGTCAATCAACGCGCGCAATGCGTTCTCTAGACTGGTGGTGGAATGAATGACATGAGCTGGATTCGGGCAAATCACCATAAAAAGTTTCGTGTACGATGTGCCCGAATCCAGTTCTGGCAAATCACTGTGTCAGCAAAATACCTATCCGAATTGTATTCGGGCAAAGCACACAAGGGGTAAAAAGAGTTTTTTTTGAGAAAAATCAAAAACTTGCGGTCCCAAATATACTCCATCGGTACGGCTAGGTTAATAGAAATAATGTAAAATCTAAGAATAAAAATAGCTATTCATGGTATGCTTCATAATTTGGTCGACATTTTGGATTTTTTAACTAATAAATGTGACGCGTAAATGACAACGCTCTCGACGAGTTCTCGCACCAATGGTGGGTTTCACTCGCACTTGGCACATCGTACCGCATGCGAGCGAATGAAAAACATTGTGCCTGTGGAAATTGACGCGAAATCGTTGTTTTCAATGTTTTTCTAATTATGGACAACGATTATTTATAATATTCATTCTTTAGACTCTTTTAGACAAATACAAAAAGTTTGTGATATATAGGATTTTTATTATATGAGTTATTCGAAAAAAATAAAAAACTTGCAGTTCTAAATATACCCCATCGGCACTGCTAGGTTAATAGAAATACAATGAAACCCCGTTTTTACGCTTTTGAAGGGACTAATTAAAAAAACGTAATTGGGAGGGGGGGGGAGATTCGGGGTTAGAAACGGAGTACTAAAATAAAATGAGATTGTAATTATTATAAGGCAAGACTCGTAATTGGCTCTTCTTGGAAATGGTATATAGTATATTAATATACCCAATAAGGTATTGAAAAAAATATTTATTATACAAAAAACTGCATTATGTTATATATAGTTTCCAATTTTTACATTATCTTAAATCTTAATTCTATAATAAATATTTATGACACAAAAATGCTTGAATTTTTGAAAAATTCAATAATTACTGAAGTTAATTAAAATAATAAAGATGTTTTTTTTTTATACTTTAAAATTATTTTAACTAAATAATTCTTATTATAATATTAAAATATATCAAATACTGAGATATAAATATATTTCCGGCTTACATTTGTATGCATGAGCCGCGTCTCACCGAGGGAGCAATCCTGGGGGAGCGACCGGGGTCGTTATCAACTTTTTTAATTTAAATATGAATTTAACCCAATCAAACGGGTCAGATAATTAAAGACGATCAATCCGACCGGATGGCAGTGATCAATTGTAAAATTTCCACGCAAAAAGTTTTCCGGCTATTTTCCGACGCGGTCCCGGATGAATTTCCCGATGTATGGGACCGATTCGGAAAACCGCATAAAATAATAATATTTTAATAACGGATCTTAAAATCTGCAAACACGGCATAAATCACTCCTTACGCTAAAGGAAAAAAATATAATATAAAGCATATTTTATTTAAAGCGAGCATAAAATCTAATTTTTCCGACATTTCCATGTACTTCATATGAAAATACAATTTTAATTATATCGAGAAATCCTATCCCTCCTTTATGTAATTTAAGCGTAATTGCCATTTTTATTGTATCAAATATTATTTTTAATTAAATAATATACATATAAAATATACATCCAGAATTATTTATCCAGGACAAAGAAACATAATTATATTATTAAACACAAGGGCTATAATATTTCCCGGGGTCTGTTATATATCACCAGCTTTACAACTCTTGTTAATATAATTATTTTCGTATAAAATTAAGCAATTTCGTTGAAAAATATCCCCGATGTAATTTTTTTTATAGATATACATATGTATAATAATTATGTTTTAAATGCGAAAAATCTTATTAATATATTTTTTCGAAAGCTTATATGCATTGGAAACATTAACATCGTTGACAAACTTGCTTCGAAGGATATTATCCACAATATTTCTGACAAGAAATACAGAGGATGGACCCTGAGAAGGAAAACCCTAAAATAAAGGTCGATAATCGACTTAATTTTGATATTTTTGCCCTCTCTTCGTCATCACTAAGCGACCTCTTTTTAGAAAAGGCCTTGAAAGGATTGCGATTACGAAACAAGGTTAATGTTAGCTGTGACTCGTCACGCCGGAGCCCCTAGAGCTTCTTGCTAGAGCTACTTGCTTAGACATATTAAGGAAGGTAAAATCCGATACCAGCAATGATACACGTAAAATGCCATGCAATGGGCAAAATTAGGAAATCTCTTTACAAAAAAGCGCATACCAAGACGGCTTTGGGTCTCCGCGGTATGGACGCAAAATGGGAGTCCTCACGCTATTATTAGGGACTCTGAGACTGAGAGAGGTTTATTTGGCCTTGACTACCATTCTAGAGTCTGATAGGACCCAAGTTTTGGGATATCTGTATATGAAAACTCATGTTATACCTTTTTATAATTGAAAATGTATTTTTTATAATTTATATATGGCCAAAAGAGGAAATATCTTTACAAAAAAACAAATATCAACGGTTTGGGATATTGAAAAACTAATGATTATACAGGCTTTACACTTCAAATTGGACGTTTTACAAATCAAATTGGACGTTTTACAAATCAAATTGGACGTTTTGCAAATCAAATTGGACGTTTTACAAATCAAATTGGACGTTTTACAAATCAAATTAGATACCTCATTGTATTTTATAAAAAAGTTGTACATTCATAATATATACCATCAGTGTGAATACCTGGCCGCATCTTATCGTTTCAGATTCGTGAATAAAATTAAAATTAAAATTAAAAATTAAAATTTCTGCAAGGAATCTGTTGGCGGATCCATCAAACTGTCAAAATTTAGAAAACGTGATAGTAAATGAGTCTGTTGAAACTGTCACTTCTTTAAATTGCTATAAATATTTCATGAACGTATGAAATTATCTTGTGCTGCAAAGTGTTATAAAATAATTACTGTCTAAATATCTTTTATTTATTTTTAAAAATGTGCATAATATGTATATGTATTATGAATGTACAACTTTTTATAAAAATACAATGGGAATTATCTAATTTGATTTAGAAAACGTCAATTTGATTTGCAAAAAGTTGCAATTTGATTTGTAAACCAAGTGCAATTTGATTTGCAAAACGTCAATTTGATTTGCAAAACGTCCAATTTCCAGTTTACCAAAACGTCCAATTTGATTTGTAACGTCCAATTTGATTTGTAAAACGTCCAATTTGAAGTGTAAAACCTGTATACATATATAATAAGTACCAAAATCATCCTGACTTTTGCCAAAAATATCTAAATCCACGACTCCCAAAATCTATTCTTAGTCAATTATCCCAAGCTAAAGTTAGAAAAAAAGGTGATTAAATACCAATTACACTATTGAAATTATTTCCTGTCAGAACTTTTAAATAGACTTCCACCATATTAGAGCGTTTACCTTATTTTTCATCCCAAAATCAAAATAATTTACAATAAACAATTCTTCTTCTCCTTCTTGAGTTAGTACCTTCATATCTGAGGATCGTAGCCATTCTTGATTTGATTCTTTTAGATTTTGGCTCTGCAGGATCTCTTGTATTTCGCATCTCACATCGCAGCTACAACGATGGACATATCTTCAAGGGGCGTACGGCTGTGTTGATGTTGGGTGTGCTGAATATGGAAAAAAAATATAAAAAAATACAGTTTTATTTTTTAATGAATTTTATTATTATTTATTCATTAATTATATTTTTTGTTTTTGCGACATAAATTTTTCAATGGAACTATCGTAAAGTGTGCCCTTCTGTTTAGTTTTATGAGTATTTTTTTCTCCATTGGTATTACTTGAAAAATTTATGTCGCAAAAACAAAGAATAGAATTATTATATAAATAATAATATAATTCATTAAAAAAAGACTGTATTTTTTTCCACATTCAGCACACCCAACATCAAGTCCACCGTACACCACTGATGTCTTCACTTGCTCGTTCTAGCGGATGGGCTCCCTGCCATTTCCTCTGAGTCCTTCCTTGTACGTTAAGAAGCGCGAAGCTTCTCCAGGCTATTGTTTCCTCTAACAAGATGTCCATCTCGCACTATCTGATTTTTACTTATTTCGTTCTATGAAACATTTTCATTTGAAAGAGATCAAAATTTAAATTCCTTACGAGACGTGAATACAGCCCTTTTAGACTATATTCAGTCAAAACCCGCAGAGTTTTACAAGAAGGGCATGGATGATTTGAAAGAAAGATGGCAGAAGGTTATAGATAATATGGGGAATTATTTTGTATAAGAAAAGTTAAATAAAAATATAAGAAAAATTGTTTTAAAATTTCATTGAAAAACACGACATAACTTATGGTTACCTCCAATAGCATCAGAGTTGTGCCAGTATTAAACCAGGTGATACGTCTCGCACAAGAGCATGCGAATACCAACGCTTAGACGTGTCGTTCGTTTTCATTTATACGACCCCCAGGTCAACTTAATTATATTAGGGCGTTGTGTAGACGCCCTCCGTCCTCCATCTTGACCCAGCGGCCAATTCATCAGGGTGTTAAAAATGCAAGAGGCAGGGCCTGACCGATAGATTTCTCATCCTGATGGAACACTCAAATATTTAGCGTCGGCTAGTGTAGACAGGGCCGGGGTGGGTCCCGCTTAGCGCCCTACATTAAACATGAAACCCGCAGGGCGACTCGTAAAATCTCTACCTAAGAGAGCCGCTGACGCATTTCAGCTCATTACCGCCGCCATCAAATATTCAATGCGATGAAACATGCATGTACCTTGACCGATTTAAGGCCAAATAAACAACGACGATTTATCGTCGCGCTCGAGGGTCGCATCAACAATTAATCTCCAATGAAAAATAAGACGTTATTTCGAGTTTTTTTTTTTTGTAAATTAAGAAACTTTCGTCGGGCGGGTGCAATTACAAAAGCACAAGGGTAATTAGTGCCCGGACAAAAAAGTGTAACTTTGTTATTTGTTTCGGCGAGATTCTCCTTGTGATTTGATTTAAAAAGTCATTTTCTCGCAATTATGATTGTAGCCGGGAACGTCTGTTATTTTTTTTATACAGGGCTGGCGCAAGGGCGCAGGGGTGGCGTAAGGGCGGGCGCCCTAAGTGCGTAATTAGCTCCGGCCCTGGATGAACGCTTTATTATTCAAGGTGTGATTTGCTGGCAGGTGAGCGGCGACTGGTGGCCCTAACGACTAAGTTTTACGGCCATCTAGCCCCGGATGCTGTGCCCTTTTTTTCGTGAAATTATTTTATCAAACTACTGGTCGGATGAGAAGATTACCGGACATAATAACTGGATAATATCAACCGGCTTACCTAGAAATAAATATATTTAAAACTAGACTAAATTTGAATTATTATAAAGCCTAACATTTTTCTTGTATTAAAGAAAAAATATAATATTTTACCAGCATTTACTTTTATAAAAAGCCTTTTTTTTAAGTTTAGCAGAGGTTCATCAAAATTTAGGGCTATTATCCACTTCAGGAAAATGTTTTCCACTTTTTCATCATTCTTTCATACAATCATCGTACGAATTAATTAGGAAATAAAAGATTTTGAGATCTAGTCGGCTTTATTTAAAAATTTCATAGTTTTACCGAAAATTTGAGAGAAAATTCTTACTTATATTGGAAAATAAGACATCCGCGTCCAAAATGCGTCTTCCGATGGGGGTATATCAGTTACCCCAACCATTTTAAGTCAAAATTTTGACGATTTTTTTTTAATTTGATTATTCTAAGAATAAAAATAGTACTTTATAATTGACTCGATATTTTGGATGATTTAACTAATCAATGTGAAGCGTAAATGACATTGCCCTCAGCAATGTCTCGCCGCAGGCCGAACACTCGCAGCACGTTTCACTTATAATCGGCATGCGAGCGAAAAAAAACATTGCGCGCATGGCAACATCAGCTAATATTGTTGTTTTTACTCTTTCTGCTATTGCAGACAATAAAGGACAATGATTATTAGTAAAATTTATTCTTTAGAAATTTTTAGACAAATACATAAGGTTTCTGATGTCTAGGGTTCATATTAGAAGAGTTATTCGAGAAAAACTTGAGGTACCCAATATACCCCATCGGCACGGTTAAGTTAAAGTAAACAAATATAAATCGGTCTTAGATGACATTCCATCTGTTTATAAAGTATTGAAAAAAAAATGAATGAAAAAAATTTGCGAATTTTTTTACTTATCAAAACGCATTATAAAATAAATCACTGATTTTATTAATGCTTATATAAAATTAAAATATAAGTCGTTAATTATTTTTTTCCCTATTAAAATGTTAGAAGTGATAAAGAACAATGTATACGTTAATATTAATGTTTATACGTTCCATAGTTTTTTCTTAACTAATTTTTTAAAACTGATTAATATACTAACTACCCCAAAGAAATAATAAAGCAAAGTTTCAGGGCATTTTTTTATCACGTATTTAAACAATTAATTTTTCTAAGCATAATGAACTCATATACAGATCTATTTTTTTAAATATATTATTATATAAATTATAAGAGATATGAATTTTTACTTAGGCATAATTAAAGTTGAACATCTATAGATAATTAAAAAAAATATAAATTAATATTTTCAGATCGCATTATATTATTAATAAAATATTTGTTATCCTGAAAATAACTGCAATTATATTTTATATAAAATTATATTGACATTTTGGTAATATAT